>JXSR01S005371.1:56093-68490 GCA_000969725.1 Ophiothrix spiculata | reverse complement strand
TGGAACGGCATACTCAGTGAGTGGTCTTATAAACCCAATGTAAATTGTTTTAAGATCTTGAATTGGCATACCAAAACGTTTCAAATTTTAGCATAAATAGTCGCCCACTGGCCTTCTTCGTAATGTCCGAGATATGAATGTCTCATTTAAGATCTTTGGATATCTGAACCCCCAAGATATTAACGACATCGGTGGATTGCAGTTGATATTCAACCAATATATAGGATTATCAAGATTTTTTAGGCTAGCTGCACCACACTTGAAAGCTTTGCAATTATGCAGGAGTCACAAAGAACCTTTACCCTCCTTCATTATCGAGATTTTAAGGCAACATCCACAACACATATCTAAGAATGTTTGATGGCTTGCTCGCTAGCTGCACCAATTTATATTAATGCATGAGTCAAAAAGAATCTTGACCCTCCTGTTGTAACTTTTAACCTTTTCCTGTCTCAGGCCGTATGGGATACTGCCTAAATTACTGCCAGCTCAGGCATAGGCCGTATGGGGTACGGCCTAACTAACACTATAGTATAACTAATTTTATGACCTCTTACCATCCAAAACACTATCACAGGCAATGTATACAGTTCATAAAGGTATATTATGATGATGTTTCGTTGAATTATGTAGAATATTTCTATAGATAAATTTAATTTACTTTAGAAGTCACTATAGAGGTAAAATGGCGTCAGCCTGGAGCGGAAAAAGTGGTCGGACTGGAAAGTGAAATTCGGAATTATTTTTGAGCAAATCTGTGTTTATTTTAAGAAGTTCTCACAATTTTGTCAATTTACAATGATATTATTGTATGTCACCAGTATTCATAGATGGATCATGTATAAAGGCAGACATCCACATCCCTAAAATTACAAAGAAATAATGTGCAATTCAATTTAATCTGTCAATATATGTTTATCACAAACCTCAAGTAAAGGGATACGGTAGCTATACTTTGTCATTTTTGTATTTTCATATGTAAAGAATTTTTTGTAATTTTTATCCATGGTGTAAAATGTTCCTTTTGAATGATCATTTTCATTCTAAATTTTCATCATCATGCAAAATGTATCAAATTTATCTCACCAGTGCACATTGGCAAGTAATTACTAATGGGTAGTCGGTCGATCGGTATGGTCCTGTCATGACTGACAGCTTGCGACTGCAACAACATCACGCCACCTCTGACGATTCTGGACAAGGTTGTAAAGTTCATGGAGGGGGCATCGGACTATAGATTTGATTTGGTCAATCCATCTGGTTCTAGGTCTTCCAGGCTTCCTTCTCCCTTTGACAAAACCTTGCATGATGACTTTCTCTAAAGAGTCTCCTCCTCGTCTTGCAATATGTCCATCAGTTGGCTTTGGACATGAGATAGCAGACGCCTTTTTGGTAGTATCTCCTCCAGGATGCTGATATTTGATTGTTTCATAAACCAAGAGATGCGCAACATACGTCGCCAACACCACATTTCAAAGGAGGCGATCCTAGACTGGTATGCTTTTGTCAGTGTCCATGATTCGCAACCACATGTAGCAATTGGAAAAATGGGTAGTATTTTCTATAATTGTTTATTCCTAACCTCCTTTTGTTTTAAACCTATATATCCTCTGAAATTTATATGTCCAAAATTTGTGGTTTTCACCAAGATTCGAACCCAGGACCTCGCACCTCAATCCCATGTACACCTATACTTGGCGCATACCTAGTTAGCAATTTGGTTTTCATATGAGACCTTCCCTCAACCTCACAAATAACCACCCCTCCTAAATCTAGCCCACTAGATTATTCATTTTGATCTTCAGTTGGTAATTGGTCAGGTGACCAAATGGGATTGTACGCTGGTGGTAGTCAGGGTTTTTTTTAAGCAAGTCTGGACCGGGAGCCAAAATGAGCTCCTGGAGTTAAAAACGGAGCCCGGTACTGTGGCTTCCAGTGTAATATATTGGAAAGACCGGGAGCCAAAATTAGAGAACCGTTGGGTAAATGGAGCCCGGCTCCCGCTTAAAAAAACCCTGGTGGTAGTTATTGCTGTCCCTTGTCTTGGTTTCGGTTGATATGAGCCTGAGCTTGATATGAATGGCTTCCTTAAGGCTTTAGTCCTCTTTTATTTCTTTGTCACATACTTTATATCCAACCCAGTTAATGAAATGACCGGGATGTAATTAAATGGCTGGGCTTGAAATATGTTCACCAACTGGGCACATGGGTCTGCTTTGTTCATTAAGATGCATTGTCAGTGTCTGTGGTCTTTCTTCAGTGTAAGTTTCAGGGCAGTTTAAGTGGGTTAGTTCAAACACAACACCACATTATCCAGTTTATTGGTTTTGTCATAAAATTACTTCTCTCCAAAGAAATGTATACTATGAATTTCTGATAAATACACAATTATCTGCTGTATTTGTACAACATTTGAACTGAAAATCTCATAACATTGTAAACATAGTACTAAAATTATGCATAAATTATGTGATTTGTATCTAGGCCTAAAAGCACCGTAAACATTGCCCTTGCTAATGATTCATCTTGGTCTGATGTGCGTAACTTACACAGGGTAGTATTAAATGTCTTCAAATTGAAGTTGTCGGCTAACAGAATTAGTCTGATGGCCCTCGAGATCCAGGGTTCAGAGTGTTGCCCATTATATACTTCGAGACGCAGCTAGCCTCTGGTTTGATTTAAGACGCTACAAAGATGCTAACAAGATGCTAGCAGGTTAATGTATATTCAACTTTAGCGTCTTCTTTAGCATATAGCTAAACGTTACCTGCATCTTGTAAGTACATCATGGGCATTACATGGGCAATTTGTTTCTTTAAAAATTGTACTTTTCACAGAATTGTATTTGTAATTATGTTAGGCCTATTATTGTTTCAAATAAATTTCGGACACAAACTGACAATCTGAACCTAGCCACTGCATATCATGAAGTTGGTGACAAGCACAAGACATTGCAAAGTACATAACACCGTTTCCAATTAACATGATCAGTAATCCATAGTAACATGACATCATGAAGCTGGTCTGAAAAGCATTGCGTATTTGCGTAAATTGCAAACGCAATTCTGTTACGCAAGGCTCTCACTATGTGATCGCAGCCTTATGGATTACAACAGTACGTGTCTGGACAAATCACTTCATAAAATCAAAAAGAACATTTATTGCTAACTTGTATCCGATCAAGCAATTCCTTTTACATTTTTGTTCAAGAGAGTAGGATGTCAATAGATTAGAAATGGTTACAGACTTGAATAAGTTTACATTGTCTTAATGGTTAAAGCCTTGAATAATTTTACATTGTCTTAAGCAAGCTTGTGTGGTCTGGTTGAACAGCGCAGGTCTCAGAATCAGCAGATCACAAGTTCGAGCCCTACTGCAGGTTATGTTCTTGGTCAAGACATTTAATCTCGATTACTTTGTCGACCAGAGCAACATCGGGGAGCTGTTAAGGGAAGCATTACAATGTTAGTAGGGATATCAACGAGAAAACTTAAGTTCCTATTCAATTTGTTTTCATGACACAATAGAATTGCACTCTGTTTCCAAAGTAAAATGACACCAAGATCACATTTGTAGGTCAAGCGGTTCCGGAGATATTAAAGATTTTGTCCGAAAAAATCGGCGCTATTTGAGTTACAAATAGGGTTAAATTAGAGAAAATGTAAATATAAGGAATTTACTGGCGTGTAAAAATGACAAACAAACTAAGAAACTTATTTGTTTTATATATTTTTCTTCTACAAGTGCCTGACAGTAGCTAAGCGTCCAAAATAATCCCATGTCTCACTTCGTATTGAAAATTTCCGCCCAAATTTGAGGTCATTTGTACAATTTCAACAAATGGACCCGTTTGACAAGCTCTTACAGATGTACAACGGGAGTAGGATGAATAAACAAACTCAGCACAGCCACTTACGTGAAACAAGGAAATCCCAACTTTCCTGGTTAAACCAGTATAGGTACGAGAAACAATGGCAATTACATTAAGTATACTTACTCCCGTAATCTTTAAAAAGTGCTTATATCTACAATATTGGAATGATTTTTACTGGATTAATGACATGAAAGAGTGGTGCATGTGAGTAACAGTATGATATTGAACCAAATTCACAATTATTTTGACTTTTGCCATCCAAAAAGACGAAAGAAAGAGTCGTCGTGTTTTGCAATGTCCAGCCAGCTTTGTGCCGGGAGATGTCGGCCAAGGATTATCCCCATTCATGGCGGGGATTTACAAACACGTCGGAGAGTTCGGTAGTATGGGGTTTGGACCGGGGTTTGGAGGACATTTTGCGATTTCGCGAAATGATTCATACGTTGTTGGAAGTTAAAAAATGTACCATTTTGATCACGAATATCTACCGGTTGTAATGATGCGGGAAACTTTTTCGGAGACGTCTTGTGTCATCCAAGAATTGCAAAAGTATTGGTAGATCTCCGACCGGAGCGGTGGTCTGGGGTTTCAAACGATTGCTGTGAAGTACAAGAGGTGTTTTTTAAAAAGTTTCCTTCTTAAATGGAACAATGGATCAATCTCCTTTAAGATAGTAGTTTACATTTTGCCTAAAAGGGAGTGAATCACGTCGCGAAATTCCAATTTTGTACAACGCGCTATACCGCAAAACAGGGCTTAATTTGAGTTTACACGGCAACCTCTGGTCCATTTTCACACGGAGCTGCTCATTTATGAAAACATACGAACATTCAATCAACTATAATATACTTGTTTTATGATTGAAAACTAAAAAGAACCCACCTCAATATTAAAAAAACCTCGATTTTTTCAATAGGTACATTTTTAATTATTTTAAACATTATTGACCCGTCATTGAGGAGTCTAAAGTTGAGGTACTTGAACAACAATTTCAACCCAGCACGAATTTTTCTACACTAATTGACATCCCTAATGTTAGTGTGGGTAGGGTGTGCACTTTGCCAGCGACTGACGGTGACCTGACAGCAGCGTAATAATAGGCAGCAGCACTCTGAGAATTTGTTCACAAATTTAGTAATGTCATACAAAAGCTGTATATTATTATTATTATTATTTGAGCTGTTTTATATATACAAACCAAAATGCATGCTTGACTTAAAACAAATATCGATCATTGCGATTGCATTCTAATAAGATCATCCAAGCCGACTCTCATAATAAAATTTAGCCAGCTGGAATTTGTCAACATTAAAACATGATGTGGAAAAAGAAGGAAAAGTAGACAGAATACAGACGACAGAATAATGTAAACATCTGTATTCAGCAGTATGTCAGGTATCAAAATTGCTTAGAAGAGAAATGAAATTTCCCCCAGATGTTTCATGTATCTGCATAAATGTTGATTCAGAATGTTTCTTTTAGATCAGAATCAGCTGATCTTTAATGTTAGAGATGAAGTTCAAGGAAACTAGATAGGGGAGTGGTTTCTTTTGCTTAAGCTATACGATTTGTCAAAAAACCACAAAGCTTGGTCTATTTTGAGCCTCTTGCTGGGAAGTTTATTTAATGTGCTTTAGAAGTGTCTTGAAATGGTAAATGTGCCATTGAACCTTGTTTGAGTCCAAGAATAAAGCATTAGGCCTAGAAGCTGATAATCAATTGCTTTATGAATTTTGGTTGCAGCAACAGTTTGTAGATAGATGAATAAACTCAATTTGATGGTACTTATCTACAGTTAAGTAAACTAGTGGATACCCTGGTCACATAACCTTGCGGCGAGGTTACGATGTGTTTACGGCCTCATACCGGGTAGAATTCAGCGGATGTCAATCGGAGGCCGGTGTCTGGATGGACACGTGTCTGTGAGCCGCAGAGACTCTGGAAGCACACTGCAAGAATTTAATTCTGACTTAATACCTTGCGTTTTGTATACAATGTCTTCAGTTATGGTCTAATAACGACCGGCAACCGAACGGTGACTGACCGGGCATCGCAAGAGCTCGCAAGCATTCACCGATGTCATACCAATGCTATACCGGCGTTGCGGCTTCCTTCGGCTTACGAGACACCGGTCGGCGACCAGTGGTTATGTGACCAGGGTGCAAGCAACAGTGTTTATGGTGTAGCAAAATTTAATTTGCCTTTTATTGTTACTAGTTTAAGCTACACTTGATATAGAGAATTTAAAGCCAATTACACTGTAGGTGGGGAGGTTTGTGCTGGTTATAAGGTACAATGTAGGTATTCAAACATGCTAGAATTGTACATCACAAATCAACAACGATGTATCCATGGGTTTACATACTCTCGTCTGGCAAGGCTTGCTTTAGCCGCCCGAGCTATTATAAATATGCTGACGCATCAGATGTAGACTTGTTGATTCGTGATGAACAACTCTGTTGCATATTTGAATACCTTTCAACAAGGACAATCTTCCTGTAAATTTATGTATAGAGATTGAAACTAAATTCTAAATGTTATAACGTGTATCTATATTTATCAAATACTTAACAAAACTAGTTTTTGAATGTTTGTTGCTTTGCCATTTTCAAGCCTTACATGTGCTCAAAGTTACCGTTCCAAATGCACTATTAAAACAGTGTGTTAACGCAAGTGTACTGTTCTGTCACAATTCTGAATTCTGTGCTTTTCTTTATTGGCTAACTGTGTTATAAAATTGGATAGATTGAGCCCATATTTATTGGTCGAGCTATGAGTTGTAAAAATATTGGGCGAGACGTAGTCGAGCCCAATATTTTAAAACTCATAGCGAGACCAATAAATATGGGACGAAAATCATCCAATTTTATCATTATTATGCTCAGGATCCAAGTTTTTCCACACTTGGATCCTTCAAAGCATAATAATGGATAACAACGGTATGCTCAAGATACTGTGAGTTGTTGAACGGCCTGTCAAGTGTCAAGATTGATGTGCATTGGTGTCGGATTGCTCAAAATAGTTTATTTTGTATCGTAAATATAACAGAAATACAGCTAAAAAATTCAATCAGCTGAGGCCAATGGCAATATATGCTTTTGAAATAGCAATGTGATGCAAGAGGTATTTATGTTTTGAAATTGTAAACCATTTTCTGAAAGGAAATTAATAAAGCTGCTCAAATTGTAGAAGGTCAAGTTTAAACCACATCCGTACTCCATCAGTTAGGCCTAGTTGATTAATCCACTTAGATTGTAATATTGTCATTCTCTGAGTCATTATTCAGCTCACATTTTGCAAAATGATTAAGTCTTGCTAAATTACATTAATGATGTCAGTGTCTGCTACTCCCATGGTAAGGGTAATTCTGTAAGCATCCAGTAGGCCTTGAGATGGGTGAAAAGTTCATCGCCCAGACTTGGTGGGATTTGAAGTCTTTGGTAAATGGGTTTGATTTTAAGCTTATTATTCTAGGAGATCAAATTTGATTTAGGAAGTGAACACCTACGGTGTATATCAGGAACATATTTCATGTATTAGGCATTATGCGTTCACCCATCGGTCAGGAACAGTTGGTCCCGGCACTTGGCGCTTGATGTGGAATGGCCAGCGGGGACAATGTAGTAATCAAGCAATGCCAGATGGAAATTTCATTTAAATTTTAAGGAAATGCAATTTATATTCGGTATTTTGTGAACATGTTGTGGAAAACTAAATGTAAGGTAAGCTTATTGTTGCAGGTAACATTTGAGGTAGGTCGCATTCTGAATCGGTTAAACAAGGATTTCTTTACTGAGTTTGACACCCTGGTCACATAAGCCGCAACGCCGGTATGACACCGATGAATGCTTGCGATGCCCGGTGGGACGCCCGTGGTTATGTGACCATAACTGAAGACATCGTATACAAGGCGCAAGGTTTTAACTCGGAATTATATTCTTGCGGCATGCTTCCGGTGTCTCTACGGCTCACGGACACCGGTCGGACTCCGACAGGTCGAACACCGGCTGGTGTCCAATCAATGTCTGCTGGTCTGACACCGTAAGCACATCATAACCTCACCGCAAGGTTATGTGACCAGGGTATAAAGATTGTTTTTCTTATACCTTTACGTTTTGATCAATTTAGTGATACTTACATAAAAGGTACCGCCATCCTGGAGCAATTAATTTCATTTGGCCTTCAGTAAGTACATATAAAATAAAGACACGGGATGGTCTTAATTTAGATATGTTGTACTGTGCATTGCATGTAATGCCAAGACCTCTCCTTTCATTATGCCAGGGGTGTGATTCTTCAGGATTTTTGTGTTCAAAATCTCCACAATTTTTTTTTGTTTCCTGCCCAATATGGGACATTTTTATAAGACCAATTTTAAGCAGTTTTTCTTCCCAGGATTTTTCACAATAGCCAGATTTTTTTTTTTCAAAAAAACAATAACACCCCTGTTATGTGCAAAATGAACATTTTGATTGATTCTGAAGGT
This sequence comes from Ophiothrix spiculata, assembly GCA_000969725.1. Classification (NCBI taxonomy): domain Eukaryota; kingdom Metazoa; phylum Echinodermata; class Ophiuroidea; order Amphilepidida; family Ophiotrichidae; genus Ophiothrix; species Ophiothrix spiculata. The sequence goes on along the minus strand of JXSR01S005371.1, from coordinate 60,130 downwards.
GCTGATTTTTTGAATGTTTTTAAGCCTGCAGAAATACTAACTGCCGATAGTGTATATAGTGCGCCTTCTGCTTTTCTCAATGCTACTTACTATTTGGTAATTTCTGTACCATACCAATGCTGTATGTAAAAACTACTAATCTCTCTGAGTCTTGAAAATAATTTTCTTTATGCAAAAGATCAGTCATGAATGTAGAAATATGTATGTTTAACATGACAGACTGTTTTAAAGTATAGGGAAATATGTCGAATGCTGTATAGCTTGTTGATTATCGAAGTGCACAGTTTTTGTTGTGGATATAATACATTTACAGTATAGTTCAACGAAGATGGAACAAAACCTGAGAACCCCGTAATGGTTGTTACATATTGTCAAAAATTTTGATGGCTAATGTGTTATTCTTGACTCACCAGGTATTCACTGTATGCAGCGCCTCATAAAGGAGCATTCGCACTGGGGACCCATGGCTTTACGTGACTGTCCGACCACGGAGAAAGTAGAGTAAAATTTCTTGCCCAAGGAAACAAGGAGATGAAAACCGCCCGGCCCGGGGCTCGAACCCACAATCTCTGTATTACGAGACCCGTGCTCTCTTACTGCTCGGCCACGCTCCTTAAGTTTTAACATGTTGATGGCCGATGTGTTGTTCCTGAAATTGATATAATTTAAGAATAAACATGTCATATATATCCACTTCATTTTTGTTTTTGTATATTTCTGCAGCGGATAAAAAGAAGAGGAAATTCCAACCCTTTAAGTCAATACGAAAGCTGTTCAACAAAAAGAGAGCCAAAGAAGAAGAAATAATACCCACCCAGTCTTTGTCAAAGTCCACAGGGCATCTAGACCAGACAGTAGATGAAGAAGAAGAAGGTCTTGATAGGTAGGTCAAAAATAAAACATATACCAACCCAGTCTTTGTCCAAGTCTACAGGGCATCTAGACCAGACAGTAGATGAAGAAGAAGGTCTCGACAGGTAGGTCAAAAATAAAACATATACCCACCCAGTCTTTGTCCAAGTCCACAGGACATATAGACCAGACAGTAGATGAAGAAGAAGAAGGTCTTGATAGGTAGGTCAAAAATAATACATATACCCACCCAGTCTTTGTCCAAGTCCACAGGACATATAGACCAGACCATTGATGCAGAAGAAGATAAGCTTGAAAGGTAAATCAAAGACACAATAGTCACTCTGTCTTAGTCCTAGTCCAAAAGACATCTGGACAGACAATCAAAGAAGATGATCTTGAGAATAAGGTCAGAGATAACCAGCCAGTCTTTAATAAAAAATTGGCATCTAGATCAGACAGTAGAAGAAGATAATTTTGACTTATAGGGTAGAGATGAAGGCACAACATCAAGCCAGTTTTTATATTCAAGTCAACAAGATATCTAGATCAGACAGTGGATGTCGGACTGTAGAAGAAGATGATCTTGAGAGGTAGGCCAAAAAGAAAACAAAATACCCACCTAGACTTTGTCCAAGTCAGCATGACATTTACACAAGAGAGTATAAGAAGTAGAAAAAGAAGACAATCTTGTAAGTTACAGACACATTAGGCCATATAATCTGGCAACAGAATGGGAATTTGACTGAGAATGCGGCTACCTAGCCAGGCAAGTGCTGTTCCTTGTTTACGCATAATTTGGCGGGAAAATGTAAGATGCGTGTGGCGTTGTAGTAAAGTAATAGTAGCGCGAAACAGAACGCAGAGCTAGGTCGCTACTCATTCTTGACACATTGTTCTCAACATTTTCGAATTGGCCTGAATTTCGAGTTGGGATGATTTCATTATGGGGATGGTTGGGTCAGCAAAAATTATATTGGTCTGTTGTGTGATTGAAGTTGAAAATTTCAGGGATTGACAATAGATCTCCAGCGATTGGGTTGGTGTGGTGCAATCATCGTCTGTCTGATATTGAATAAATATCATTGAGTTGGAAATAGAAGCAAGCTTGTTTCAAATTGTTCAAAATGTAATTGATTTTCTTTATATCATATTCATACCAGTCAGAATTGTTATTGCAGGATAACCTTCAATTTAATTTAACTTTTCAATGTAATGTTTATATAATGACCGTAATTACAACTGTAATGAAGTACACCCACAGGTTTGAACACAGCTTGTTTTCATGAGCTGCATTAACATAGTGAATGTGATGACAAAGTGTACCAATGCTTTGCTCAAAAGAGTGATGATTTTGATGTCTTTATTCCATGTTTTATCATAGGAGTAAGAGCGTATCTCCATCATTATTAACACAAAGACCTATGAGCATGTCAGAAGACAGTGTATTCTCATCACCAGAACCAGTAGAGGACACGAGACCAGTAACACCAGCTAGTAAACCATTTACGGTAAGTATTGGGTTATGAGAATGTGCAAATAGCAACAGAGTATTGGTGTAGCAAGTACTTCAAATGGCAAGTGGACCAATAACCAGTTTCACTTGACTCTCAATGCGTTGATAACCCATCACTGACCCTGTCTTAATATAGAGGATTGCTGTAGTAAATTATGCTGCATTGGATCTAGTATGTGAGCTGATCAGTATAAGTTGACAAACTGACAATTAAAACCCTAGTAGTGCAAGTCCAAATACAAATACATCATAAGGAAAAATACATGTTTTCATTGGGATTTGAACCTGGGACCTCTCGCGCCCCATGCAAGACACACCATTAGGTGGTCATTGTGGACTCGCTGCCAAGACAGCAATTTGGTCCCCACTTGTAACCCCCATCTATGACGTACGTATTTGGACATAGCCCACAAAATCAAACGCACAAAGCATCCAATGTTTTGAGCTTGCCGATGATAGATTGATACAATACCACTTGCATCAATGTAACCGAGTTGAGAAAAGCAGACTTTCTTTGCACTTTCTTTTGTAGGCGTGTATTTTCCAAGATATATCAAATATTATGCTTGATAAAGCCAGAAATTGACTTACAAGTTTAGCTTTCGACATCTTTGATGATGTCTTGATCACAAGTGACGGTATCCATTACTGAACAAATCTGCAATAGACCTTTTCAAAATCCTTTCAGAAATCTCCGGAACGTTGATCACATGGCCATTTTTTCAACCAATAACGTACAAGCTCATTAGTATGCTGGATTTTGGCAACAAAATTTCCTGAAAATTCTCTTGCATTTTCAGTGCAATAAATTTGAATACTAAATAAAACCAGACCCATAGATGCACTAATTCTGAACAACTTTTTGCTGGTGGTACCACCAAACGCCTACCGACACAAAGAGTGAAATTCCAATTTGAAATCGGCTAATTAAGCTTAAAATTTCAAGTCACATCAGGGCAATCACATTAAAAGTTACTCGTAAGTGTTAACCCTAATTACAAGTTCGAATTTGTATGCAGTCAGTTAATGTGAGCGTGGACGTAACATTCTGGGTATTGTATTAATAATGAGTCACTTTTTCCGTCGGCAATTGCCGGAAAGTGTAAAATCGGCTTCAGGAATTTTTAGAAAGTCGTCTTTTGAAAAGGTCTATTACAGATTATTTTGTTAAAAGCTAAAAAAAAAGTCAATTTCTGGCTTTGTCAAGCATAATATTTGATCTAAAATTGTCGCGTTTGAAGTAATAAGCTTTATGTCGGTTATTGTGACGGGTTTACTAAAAGGTCTTTGCAGGTGGCAAATAGTTGAATTTGATGTGTGTATACAGTATATAAAACTAATTCAGGAATACCTACCTCAAATTCAAATCGCTCCAATGTATTTGAAGATCACAGTTTATATTAATTAACAACTTTGCTTGTTAATGAATTGATTAGTATGAACACCACCAATTAGCACATTGTTTGGGGTAGTAAGGATAATTGAATCATACCAAGTCATGACACTTCCGATTTATTTTGACAATTTGTACTTCCTGGTCTTAAAAGGGCTCTAATCTTTAGCTCCCAGCTCTAATCCAACTTTCTGAGATTTTGCTAGCCAAAATTTAACATTTTGCAACAAAAAAATACAAATATTTTTCTTATACTCTCTAAACTATATTATTAAT
>JXSR01S005371.1:0-20293 GCA_000969725.1 Ophiothrix spiculata | reverse complement strand
ATGGTTCTGACGATTCCCTTGTTACGGCGTAATAATAATGGCCAGCGCTTTGTATCCACTGGAAAAGGCGCAATATAAATGCCGATATTATTAAACTAATGAAATGCCCAGAATTTATCAATGATTGATATATATAAATAGGAATAATGATCCGCTCACCTTTAGAAATCATTGTTTTTAATTGTTGATATCCAAAGAGTGGTGAAAGTTGGAATCATTACTCACCACATGGGTCTGATCGACTTATTGTACCCAAAAATTTTACAGAACCAAGCTTTAGAGTCAGCAAATATACCATATTGTGGCTGCATTTGGGTCTACTTTATCGTACTTTGATTTTTTTTTTTGGAAAAAGAGCATAGTTGCCAATCAGTGTGGGTAATATTAAATATCAAATTGATTTGCTTCTCTCATAAACCATGTATGCGGTTTCAGTGTGACTTACGCTATGCTAGATACACAAATTTCCAACATGATGAATTCCGAAGTCAGAGGTACAATAACTCTATGAACGACAAACAATAAGGCGTTTTCCATTCACCCTTTACACGGAACTGCCATTGGCAGGGAGAGCCTCGATCTCAAGGTCAAACGTATGCGCAGTTTTGAACATACGCAGCTAGATGCAACATCAAATGTGTATCCACAAATGTCAACACATTCCACATGAGCAGTACTCACAGATGTGTTAAAGCAGTAAATTCACTATCTCCAAACCGAGGTTCTACCCACCAATCGTGGACTGCGCAGAGCTCAATAGTGTTAACAAGTTGGTCAGAACTAGTTTCATTTGTGCTTTTTGTATTCTAAATGTAATACATTGTATATAATAATTATACTTTGAAGTTTAAAATTAGGAGAAATGCAAAATTTAAGACACTTTGAAATGTTCCAAGTTATAAATTTTAGTAGTATCTTGTAGCTTGTTTGAATTTTGGGGAGTTTCTCGATCCAAGATATGGGAGTAAGTAGAATGAATAAATATGCACCAAATTTCAGGTATTGTAGATGTCAAAAGTTCAAGTTAAGTTTTTTTTATTCAATTTAAAAATGACTCAGGTTTCATAATTATATAAATTGAACGATGGTCTGTCAAATTGAGTAATGACCATATGTTTTGTCAATAATGGCGATTTTGACCTATTTCTTACGTAAAATTAAGAAGTATATTTTGTGTTGTAAGGTACGGATTATGAATACTGGATAATATTGGTTTTACTGCATGACAGCTGCTTATGTCCATTATTCTGTCAAATTTTAAGCACCCTGAATGATGTCATTTTCATCTAATTTAGCTAATTAGTGTTAGCGATGATTACATTATCATACTATTACATCAAAGCATAATCATAGCAATGATTACATAATCTTATTACTACATCATGGCCAAGTTATTTCAGATGTGAAATATTATGGTAAATTATGGCAATATTCTTCAAAGTTTCTTCAGATCATTATTGAACTAGGTCAGTGTTTCACTTGCAGTAAAAGGATATGACAAAGGGGTGTTAGACAAGGGTGTCTGTTTTCTGCAGAGATGCTTATCTTATTCATTGATATGTTATGACATTGTTAATTCGTCAGCTACCTATATATTTAGGGGATTAAATATATACATTGGTTTAGCTGGTTTCAGAATATTTTACTGCTTTGTCATGTTTACATGTGACAAGCAACTATTTATTTGCAGTTCAGAGTTGCTGTACTGCAGCAATTGTTTCAAATATCCTTAGTCAAGAAAAAATATATTTTTTTTAATTCAATTAACTTACTGATGTGTCATTGTAACCCAACAACGTCAACCTGGTCATTAATTTATTAACTTCTCTTCTTTATATTTTTAAAGCATTTGAAGGTCAAGATTGCATACTTGAAACCTTTAATGCCATTATGATATTGTGACAACTATATCAGAGGTAGTGAAACAAACTTGTATGATCATATTGCTAACTGAGCTTTGCTGTTCAAATTACAAGTTACAAGAAGATTATATTTGACCATTATATCACCATACAACAGGAGCAATGCAACTTCTCACGTTTCTGTTTGTATGTCTACTGTCAAGATAACGATTCCCCTGGCTTCATCTGCTACAAGGTCATACGACGGTCAATTACCATATATCCGCACTTAGGAAGATATTGACTATATCAACGCCTAGCTAGCTGTACTCACATTTATCTTCAAAGTCGTGTCAATTTTGACCGAAGATTTATTACTTCTGACAACTATTGGCCTGTCTTCCTCTTTTATCCACAAACAACCATGTAATCAATTAAGAGCCAAGATAGACCATGGTCAAGAAAAAGTCATGTATACTTCAGGACGTATAATATTAACGTTAATGATTCTTTGTAAAGTTTCATCAACACTGATTAGTATCATTAGTGCAAACCTCTTCAATATTTTAATGTAAATGTACTAAATATTCACAGAAACTGTCGGGGGACTTTGCGACAAAACTTTCTTTTCAAGAAACTGGCGAAAATAAGTAGCAAAAAATAAAGAAAATAATAAGTATTTCCGGCAGATTTTCTGTTGTAAAATTTGATCGCCTTGATCAATTTCAACAAGTAAGGTGTCATTTTAAAGCTTAGAAAATGTTGTAGCGGATGAAATGAAAAAATCAAAATTGATATCATTTACAAAGTCCCCTCTTTCGGAGTGAGCCATCACATTTAAAGGATTAAAAAATATTATCTACATCAACACACATCATGTATTTACTTTCAAAAGACTTAAATTTAAAGCTGCTAATTAATTATATCAAGTTTTGACTCCAACTTCAAGACTAGGAAAATATATTTGAAAGTATTTTTACTGCTTTTGGAGGATTTTAACTAATGATAAGCACAAAAAGTAATTTAAAAATTCTAAATGTGATTTTGGAGTAATATATCTATTGCATAAAGGAGAAACACATGCAATTAGAAACATAAATTTCAGCTCTGCCGAAATGAATTCTTTTTTATCACATATAAATAATTGAATCCTTCATATGGGGGTGATAGGCTGTCAATTTTCTCTGTACAATTCAGGTATATGAACTGATTTGATTTGCCCAAAGACGCCTTCTGTTTTGGTCAAATATATAGATGGTTGAATCCTTTGTAAAATAATCGCAACTTATATTCCATCTAAAATTACATATATAGCCATTTATATCTGAAAATTTTGAGTATCGCTTCTTCAAATTCGAAATCTGTCTCTTAGGGATGTAAGTTTTCTGCATTTTTGCAGAATTCTGCAATTTTCTTTCATTTTCTGTAAAAAAAAATACAGTGTTTATGCTATTAATAGCATATTTTATCAATTTTCTGCACTTTTTACACTCATCAACTTACATTCCTGGGTCACTCTCTAAAGAAGCCTTCTCACATGAATAATTCAACACTACATTACCTAATCATGACTGAAATAGAGTATTTAATCTCATGAATAATTCAACCCTACATTAGCTAATCATGACTGAAATAGAGTATTAAATCTCTGCACTAATTTAGACTACTTTATCCAACTATGTCTAAAGAGGCCTTTTCTTTTGATTGGTGGGTGGGGTTATTTTGAGTCATTTGTCTTTACAACTCTCAAGTATTTAATCAAATTCTGCCTATTCAGTCGTTCCTTTGTAATTGATTGCCCTCAAAAGCTAATCGTATCTAATATGGGGGCAATACTGTGTCAATTGTCTCTGTGATTCTCAAGTATTTAAACCACTCTACCAGCTGCAGAATATTTTCATTTCCTAAATCAGGTAATTAATTTACTTGTACTTCCTTACTTACCAAAATAAGAAGACAACCAAATCACCAGCACTTTGGTTATCAAACATGGATGTCTTTTAGATATCGCAAATTAAGTTGTTTAATCTCAGGATTTATCCTGGTGGAGTTTGATACATTTTGACAGGATGCATTTTGTCCTTTATATGAATTTCAACTTGAAAAAACATTGAGAGCTAGACATGCTAGGAAATATGTTGTTATTCAACAGAAATGTCTCAATAAATGAATTTTTGTTTGATATTTAATAAAAGTGGAAACCAAGAGACTTTTGATCTGAAATTATTTATGTGATGCAAAAAGGATGTAATTCTGAATCCTGCAAATGAAACTGTTGACTTTGTTTAACTGGAGTTTAAAATCTCAAGCTTAACCAATTTTGAATGTAATAATTAGATTATTATCTGTCATACACAGTCTATTAGCCATGTGTAAATCAGAAATACAGTTGCATTCCCAGACTGTTGAGCCATGTGTAAAAGAAAATTGACTTTCTTGCTTGTCACATCATTCTCCAGACCAGAAATATAGACAATGAACATATCTTTGAAATAGCATAAAAATGCATATTTGTGAAGAGCGAAGAACATAAGTTATTTGGTTAAGAAAAAGGGAATAAAGAATAAAAAAAACATAGTATGACCAAGTAAACACAGTCGTTTGGTGATGAATTGTTACAGGGATACGTATTTCCGATTTTCAGACTGGACTTCTGATATTATGCCAACGTGTCTGTGTGCTATTAATATAACCAAGACTTCCTCAGATATGCAAAGCATCCTTCACTCACATTAATTGACATTTTAATGCACTTTTTCTTGGCAAATGTTGTCTGGCAAGAAAGGAATATAAATAAAGGGATGTTCACTCTCTTTCCTTAAGTATGGAAGGAAATGTTTTCAGTAGCTCTGTCTTCTGCCGCTTTATTTCAATGTGGATAATATTGGAAACAATCATTATTATTTTTCTTAGGTGCTTGCTAACAAGTTATGTTCACTCATCTTTTCTTGAAACTTGAAAAGCCTGATAATCAACACTAGTTTACTAATCATTTCATGTTGTTTGCTAAATAAATCGAAATAAAATATTATTCATGACATTCACATTGATACAAATAATTTGATTGCTAATAAGCATCATGTACAAAAAAAAATCTTGACAATTGCTCTTGTTTTTGCAGAATATTTTATTGGTTGTATTGTCAAAAGTAACTATTTTATAGTAGTAAGCCAATATCTATAGTTCTGTTATAATTATTCTCAAATTGCTTTAGAAAATGATTGCCTATATTCAGTAAATAGCTTGGCTATATTCCCTATGAAATACAAATAATAATAATAATATCAGGCATTTATATGCGCGCTATTCACCGAAGTACCATAGAGATAATATTTCAAAATTTATTTGGATTAATTCTGATATTAAAATCCTCAGTTAATCACAGTATGTAAAAGCATGTTAAAAGTATGTTAAGAAATGCTACCAAAACATCCATACCATTTAATCAGGATCTTTTAGGATTACTTCCATTCCTTTTAGAGATTTCAAATGTTCCTATAAAAAGGAAAATGGATCTATACAGATAATAAATGTGATATGGACATATAACATCTTGAAATAACAGCTGTTTTATAATCCTTAGTAGATCAATGATCAAAATTTCATGATTGTATGTAGTCAATTATAGATAAGATGGCATTTTGGTTGACATGCTCAGTCTTAAGTGATTCTAAATTTTCCTTTTAAGATGTGGATGTTTTCATACTTAAGTTCAGGGTTGTTTTTTAATTTGAAATAAAACTTTGCAGGTGTTTGACAATTTTACCGAATTACCTTGGTGATTGTGCGTACTTTCACACATTTTTTTCTTCATACCCTTAAAAGTGGGAATAAGCTTAATGGAAATACAATAATTTTTTGGAAGTTATATTCTCAATAATCGCAAAAGCAATGTCATAGAGATAAATATATGATATAGTGCAACATAATAGTGCCATCTCTTCGGATGAAATATCTAAAAATAATAAGGTTACATCTGTCAAATTTCTCTGGGTATCTAACTTAAGCGGCCCATACACGATCAATTTTATTGAAGCAATGTTATTGATATGAATATTGTCAATAACATTTTAGGACACACACGATTCAATTATATTGCGCAATAAACCCGTCATTTGAATGCATGACGTCGACGGATAAGGTCATGGATATTGAAGGTACTATGATGACCCAATGCGTTTTCTATGCAGACTGAGATTTGATTGCACAATAATATTGACAGTTACAATACACGAGACAATATTATTGTGCAAACGTCAATAAAAATCAAAGTAGATTAGATTTCTTCAATATATTGCGCAAGCCATCAATATCGTATATATACGATCAATAATATTGCACAATAGTCGATATTGCACAATAAAATTGATCGTGTGTGGGCCGCTTTAGGTAAACTTGCCATTCAGGTGCAAGCCACTATGATAGTCACCATAGTAACCAACTTCATCCGTGGGTCCCCTGTACGAATAGACTCCTTCATGGGGTATGCATGTTATGCAAGTACTTGTATCATTGATTGATTGATTGATTGATAACATAGCAGATCTAATAATAATGCACCAAATGGATCTTTGCAATTGATAAAACTTGGAAACTGAATAGTAAGATTGGAGTTGGGAGTTCAGAAATATCATTTGCATTTGAGTAAACAACCTTTTAAATCTACTGGAGGCAATTATGCAATTGTATTTCTCAAGGATAAGTTACATGATCTTGCATCTCTGCACCTGTTACCAGCAAAATGGGGTACTTCTGCAGTATGTCAGTGGTGACGTTTGACTCATAGTTAAGTTAAGTTACAACTGTTAATAATAATAAGGTTTCATTGAACAAAAGCAGAATTTTGAATCATTGGATATTTTAATTTTTCTGATTTTTTACGTACATGAACTCAATCATTAGTTTAGTTTAAGCTGTAATGAAAAAAAAAACATTTTGATTTGTAAAATTCACCCAGGAATTTATCTTTAAGAGATTTAAAACAAGTATGCCTTATATTTGTGTGGTTCTGAAAATACCCTCATGGTGCGTTCAGAGTCCAGCGATTTCATCACTGCAACGTCGCTCGACGTCTAGCGATACGCAGTCTTCAAATGTCAAAAGTTAAAGCGCACTATATGTGTAGCGCGTGTAGAGACTGCATATCGGCAGACGTCGTGCGATGGTATCGTCGTGAAATCGTCGGACTATGAATGCACCATCACTCGGTGAAAGAGACCCGTCCCATATCACTGGCCATATATATTTGTTGAATGGATAGTAGATCTGCTTTGTTATTAAGTTGGACACTATAGGCAAAACAAAAATTTATTGGACGATATAAACAAAAATCCAGGGTATGAGTTCCATTTACAAATAATGGGGCCCTGCACTTTGGATTTTTGTTTACACTGTCCAATAAATTATTGTTTGGACTATATGTGAAGATATTCAACCATCACATTTGTATACTGGCACATTAAAACACTGTTCTGTTTAGAAAAACAACTTGTGGTTTTGCATGTGGTAACCTTCTTGGTTAAGAAAACTAGAACTCTGACATCATGGGATCTCTAAGACGTCATGTGAAATAATTTGCGTAGGAGTGAATTTACGTATAAGAGGACAAACTTTGTAAATTGACCTTAGCTTGAATTGTCATGGGGGAAAACAGCTGATTTTAATCCAAGAAATAGTTAGGATTACTTCACAAGATCAGATGCAGCAATTTGCATGGCAGATAGCCCCTCTTAATTAGTCAACTCAGTTTTGATATGTAAGACTCACAGGCATGAGAATTTTCAGATAATTATCTGATTTCAGATATTTTTAACATCCAAATTCAGATAATTTTGGCTTGATTTAACCATTTTAGTGGTGTTTTTACCAAATTCAGATATTTCATGAAATATCATTCTCATGCCTGGTCACTCAAAATAGAGCTTATATAAGAAGCCTTTTTTACATGAAAAAATTGTAATGAAATTCAATGTGCAACAGTCAGTATATGAGGCAGATGGATACCATCATACAGTGAATTCTTATAATTGAACTTGTCCTTGGTTATCAAAAAATATTTGCCCAAGTAGTGTTAACTTGCATCAGATTTATCTGCAATTTAACAGGTATCATATGAGACCTTCAACTAAATCTATCCATCTAAACATCTTGACATAATTTCCTCAATTAGGTGGGTTGCAAGGTGGACATCCTATATATACTAGGTACAGGTCTATGAGGTGGAATGCTAAGCATCAAGTAAGACATGCTGTCAGTGGTTTGGTCGGTCATATTTTTACATGAATGGTTTTCTCAGTCATATTTTTACATAAATGATTTTCTCAGCCATATTTATACATAAATAGCTTTCACTCATCATGAAGCCAAGGTCAGACAATGATGATGTAAATTGTGAGTACTTCAGGTCAAAACGGACATTCTGTGTTTCTTGCAACGGGTCTATGAGGTAAGCTTAATTGAAATATCAAATTATGTTACTTGTTTGATCTAGTCACAGTTTATACTCGGTAGATTTCTCCTCATGATGAAGTCAGAGTCATGCAACTATGCACATTTTTGGGACATCAGTTCATTTATTTATCTAAATTTCAAAATTGGTTGGTTGGTATGTACTTACATAACTAATATTTTATAAACACTATGGTATAAATCACAGAAAATTCCTAAATTTGGGGTTTGTTTTCAAGATTTTGTAAATATCAGGGAATTTTAAAGTGTACAAGGATTAGGAATATCAATGAAACTCAAATTTGAAGTTTGTGGAAAGTTTTTAAATTTTGGATTTGTTTTTCAAGATTTTGTAAATATCAGGGAACTGTAAAGTGTACAAGGATTAGGAATGTCGATGAGACTGTGTGGATATTTAGGAAATTCAAAACTATACAGTGCAATTTCTGAAATCATGTTCTCAGGATTTTTCTAAAATTACCTTACTGATGACTTCACACTCATATGAAGTATCTTGTTATGGTATCATTTTTGTCATGGTTTAGAATACAGAATTATGATCCGGTGGAGAAATTCAATTAATAAAGACTTTCATGAATGAAAATCTAATTTCCAGACAAATTCATTTTAAGAGCTGAGACTTTCTTAAAGGAAGTTTTTATAACTGTAAATAAGATGAGCCAGGAAACTTGGTAGTTAATAGATACTGCCAAGATTATAATTAAGAGGGAATTAATTAAAGAAGTTGACAGGTGTTCTTTAACAGGTGAGGTTATATCTTGATCGTATAGGCCAGTCTGGTATAGGCCAATTGGAAAGCTGATTTTCAAATATCTAGTTGTGATAATTTACTAAATGAAAGGACATAATCAAAAAGCAATAGCTTGATGATATTTGCTATCATCCTTTTGTTCCTGAGCATTATGTATGCTAAACATGTGTCATTTCCACTGGGGTTCGAACCCTGGACAACTCAAACCCCAGTTTGACGTCCAGCTCTGACAAGCTACTCAGCAGTTGCTGACAAGACATTGATTTGCTGCTCATATATAACTCCCATCTATATTCAGACTTTACTGATAGTCTACTCGTTTGTAGCATTTAAGGTCGTTACAGTTAATATAATCTAAATCTAAATTTTTACTAACATTCAGATTTAGTTTTACAATTGCTCAGAGTTGAGAAATGCATGTTATACCACTCAACTGATGATGTGGTGGGTATTTCATGGTCTGATGGGTTGACTATCTCGAGCAAGATCAAATGTAGACGGAGATTGGTACCTGAATTGGTGTTCGTTTGTTTTTTACGGACGTCTCCAGTAAGCTATTTTACCAGAATTGTTTTATTTATTTATTTTTTGATACGAAATATGAAAAAAAAATAATGGCGGCAATATCATGTAACTTAACAGAAACACGCGCGGGTTACCAGAAACAAACTTGCTCCTATTTTTTTTGCCTTATAAGTACAGACACTAATCATGAGGAGTTGCACTCACTTATTCCTGGAACTGGTAACTTTGTTGTATGGAACAATGATACTTACAGAAACCTAATAATGTTGGAGAAAACTGTTATATAATGTGAAATTCCAGTACTGTCAATAAATATCAATTTTCAGGCTTGCATTCTTGTTACATTTTGTGTCAACAACTTGTACATCTTTGTGTTTATGCTCACGTTTTCCCATGACTTCCTGTTCAGGATAAAATTCCAACGTAGTCTGTAAAACGTGTCAGAATAACACTCTCAGGATGTTAGTGAGTTGCCATGGTAATTTTAAAGGTACCTTATAATTGTTTATATCAAGCATCCCTCAATTTGATTAGGAAATTATTGGTTTCCGTAGTTACCAAGTATTTTTCGTTCCTTAGGCAAACTTTGCCAAATTTGAAGTAGTTGTGGGTGTAACTCGTCATGTCTAGCATTTGTAGTCATAATACAAAGAAATGTTAACTAAACACTGGATATCCATTCAAATTTTATAGAACAACTTGTATAGAGAGATGACAACACTCAAGATTGGGTTCAAGTACTACTAGACCCATAATAGTTATAGCTTTCAAGAATGTAGGTGTCATTCTCTATACCCTTTTATAACTACACAAAAATGGTCATTACTTAACTATTTAGGTATATGGTAAGAAATATTTATATATATGAGATGGCCAAACCACATGTGATTTTCCTGGCATGACCCAATGCAATATACAAAGTCATCTTTTGCCAGCTAAAATATCTTTACATTTCAAATGGAATTATTGGAATTATGGGAAACTTGCCAAAAGAGAGCTAGTGCTAAAACTGTCATGAGGGATTACATGAAGAGATTTGCACCTACTGACGTTTCTAAATGATACATGATATATACCCAGTCATTTTGACTCATTAAGAATGATATGGAAGTGTTTAATTCAATCTGACTTCAATTAAATGTAACTGTAGATATCCGCTTGGGGACTGTAACATTGACCCATACTTCAGGGTGTTTAGGTGAAAATCGGAAGATTAAAAATGTCAAGGTTGTTACTTTGATGATTTGGCGGAATAGTTTTGTTTATATAGGTCGTGAGCGTAGTTGTAAGTTTTGTTGGTTTGTTGTTGTCAAACAAGGTGTAATAAAGTGAGATTCAAAATATATTGAAGTTAAGTGCCTTGTATATAGTTTCAACAGACTATAGTTCAACAATACCATAACAATATCACTTTAGAATCTATTGTGATTTACTACAAGTCTATGGTTTGTACTGATCTTATTATCCCTACTAATGATTACATCCAGTTTTGTCAGAGTAGTAATTGATTTATAGTGTGAAGCTGCGACAGACAAAAATGCCTTTGCAATTTAAAGATGTTACAATGCATATATGTGCATTTGACCAAAACATAAATGTAATTGATATATCGGGACAACAAATCGATTAGATTTGGTTAGTGTACCAACAATTATATGAAAAACATTAATCTAATTCATTTGCAGGCATGTAGAGATCATGGGTTAGAACTTATGGCGCGGAGTTTATATCATGTGTGATACTCATCCTAGTTTATCAGCTGTGAGAATAGAACCAGCTGCTCTTGCCAAGAGGGAAGTACACATCAAGGGTTCAGCTCCAGAAGGATGTACCTCAGGGGGGGGGGGGGGGGAGCTGGAGAAGAGGGAGCTGGGAAAGAGGGAAGTAGACATTAAGGGTTCAGCTCCAGAAGGATGTAACTTTAGCTTTTACATTTTTCCCAAGGTCCCTACATGAATCTAACTTTCAGAAATATATGGTTAAGGACCTGGAGTTGAGGGTCACTTCAACTCTCCAATGCCTTTCAAAGTCAATCCTCTTTTCCAAAGCTCATTGGTTCAGAAATCAGAGCTGTACACTCCTACAAAAAATGTTTCAATTAAAAAGTTGAAGCAGCTACCCTGGATAAAACTCTTTCCTTTTTAACTTTTGAGTTGCAAAATTTTTGCCACTTATCCATTAACTTGTACTTTAAGAACAAGATTATTTGCAGAATCATCATTATGACCTGTCAAAAATTCAGGGATTATTCTGTATACGTAGGATATGATTGACATTGACAATGACTTGCCCATAACTTTTGACAGGATTTGTTGATAGACTCTCTGCATTCTATAAAAGTAGGCCTAGTTTCCGAATCTCAGCATAGACAATTATTGAGCCTACAAGTATTTACATGTAATAGTTCATTTGAATTGGTCCTCAACAGATCTTGCATCCTTCCGAAATGGACATTCTCTGGGAGAAGAATGTATATTTCCGAAGTGTGCTCACACAGTCAGTCACATGTCAATCTGACTTTACAACCATTGCACATATTGAAAATTTTGTGTGTGAGTGGAAATAACTCAACTACCCGTATTTGCACACACAATCGCTTACATTCGTGTGATGGTTTGCTAAAGTTCAGTTTAATCTAGATGCATCTACATTTGTGAAGCTCAGATTGATTTGCCTGTGTGGAGAGCCTTAGTGACTCTCATCGCTACAGTTAACAACAGAGCTGTGGCCATTCGGAGCTATTAGAACTGCCTTTTACTTTGACATGTATAGCCTATCAGCCCAAGTTCCTGACTCCCTAGGCGAAAAAAGCATGGTTTAACCATGGTTAACCATGGGGTTTTGACCATGGTCAAACCATGGTTAACCGTGTTTTTGAAAAATGGCACCATGGTCAAACACATCCAGTCACCATGGTCAAAAGCTTGGCATGTTTGACCATGGTCAACCATGGTCAATAGCTTGGCATGTTTGACCATGGTCAACCATGGTCAACCATGGTCAAACATGCATAGTTTGACAATGGTTAGCCATGTTTTTGAAAAATGGCACCCCATGGTCAAACACATCCAGTCACCATGGTCAAAAGCTTGGCATGTTTGACCATGGTTAACCATGGTCAACCATGGTCGATATGATCATGTTTAACCATGGTTGACCATGGTCAGCCACGGTCATATCTTCCATAGTTTTTTCCATGGTTACATTCTTGTTGTGAAACAAGAAAGTGTATTATAACTTAAATTTTGTGAATCTAATTCTATATAAAAAGATTAAATATACAAAAACTGTCGTGTTAAATTGTATCTGTTTGACCATGGTCAACTATGGTCAACCATGGTTAACATGATGGATTTTCATGTGACCATGGTCAGACATGGTGACTACGGTCAATGTCATAATTTGAAATTGCCTGACCATGGTCAAACGCACTCCAACGATGGTTGACCATGGCTGACCATGTTCAGCCATGCTTAAGCATGGTATACCATGGTGACACCATGGCTGACCATGTTCAGCCATGCTTAAGCATGGTATACCATGGTGACCATGGTCACCATGGTTGACCATGGTCAAGCCACCATGGCCAATCATGGCTGACCATGGTCAACCATGGTCAACCATGTCTTGACCATGGTTGACCATGCTAGCACGGTTAACATTTCGCCTAGGTCTTAAGCATCAAGCATGAGTAATGAATCTAATCCTGCTGAGTGGCATATATAGTGACCTTGAACAAGACAATATATCTCGTGTACTCTTCTCCATTCAGTTTTTGTTCTTAGGAAGGTAACAAACACACTGTAAAAGCAGTCAAGTTAGCTCAATCGGTAAGGCGCTGGCTTGCGGTGTGGAAGGTCCCGAGTTCGAACCCCACTGGTGCCAAAAGTTGAGTGTGCTTGAAATTTCCTTGGACAAGGAACTAACTGCTAATTGTCTCGTGGAAACCCGTACGAGGCTCGGGAAGCTGATCCGGGCAGCGATGGTGCGTATGTATGTGGGCTGTTCAAGGTTCAACACCCCTAGAGGTTGCCGCAGAACCTGAAATGATGCTTGGTGCGAAATAGAACTTACTTGGGCCACAGTGGTCAGCAAACACCTGTAAAGTGTGCAGAGGCCGAGTGGAAGTACAAATCTGGAAGGCATAGCGCACTATAAATCCCCAGTATTTTGTTTTTAATTTTTGACAATGCCTTCACAGCAGTGTTACGATAGTGGAATCTGGCCCAATCACTTTGTAAGTAAGATGGGCACTTACACTTACTGTGACCAAGTTTTAGATAATTGTTGAGGTTAGTTTTTATGACAAAAATCTTTTGGTTTCTCATAGAATTATCATTACCATGACTGCGCTCTTTTAAAAATCTTGAATCTTCTGTGACAACATGACAAAGACTTTTGAAACCTGTATACATCTATCTGTGTTGTGAGAGGTATAAATCTTCATGAATGTATTGATATGCTAGAGAGAGCAAAAACTGAACTTAAGTGTAATCAGAGACATAATCTTCATGGATGACTTGGAAACAAAGGATAGATGAAATATGTCCTAAACCATGCTTCTTGAAAACGACGACATAATTGTAACAATTGTAACATATTCTTGCTGTTTCACCGAGTCCAGACTGTATTATATCTATTAACAAGTAGACGCTGTAACTAAGTCATGAATAATGTTGATTTTCAAGGAGATAAGATTGTGCCTATGACTCACAGTGAACTAGGCACATTGTCAAGGGTAGTTTGACAGTTTCAGGGTAGGGCTTACTCTAGGCCTGTCTTGAATCATAACATTTTACGAGTACAGAATAGAAACAATGTTCTTATTTCATACCTCTGTATCCAAGGACTTTTTGTTAGGGTTTGACAACAGTCATATAGAACTTTAAAGACAAAGTTTTTGCTTAAAATTGATTATGAAGTGATATTATAGGATATCAATTTTGCTAGAAAAGGTTAAATTGAGACATTGGTTGCAGCACTATTATACTCATTTGAGCATGGTGTGACATACACACCTCGTGCTTGTGCCGTGTGTCAGTTTTGGTTATCGGTTCGGATCCCTCTAATCCCCACAGGGTTTCTCCCGAGGTTCTCCAATTTCGTCTTACATCTTGACTTGGAACTTCTTCCCAGTGTCCTTATCCTAAATGAGAGTCTTAATTGAAAACAAACATTCTGTCCTAATTGAGAGCCCAATTAGGCTTCCAAGTTATGCTTTCTTGGTTGTACTTGGCTTTTAGCTTTAAACTTTTATTTTCTGTCTCAGATTTATCCTAATTAATCCTCATTGGCCTACTGTGACATGGCATACTCCTTAAGAAAGAAGAGCATACATGTATACTTTGATCAACACCAAAAAGGCGGGCTTCTTTACATCGTGAATTGATACAGATAAGAGTGTGAGTACCTGAACACGGCACAACTGCAGGAGACGCAGCGCGCGTTGTACGTGTAACTCATGCATCAGCATCTACGGCGTGCATGTTTACTTGCAGAAGATGAAAAGCCTCATAATGCCCGCCTATTTAGTGTTGATCAAAGTATAGTACATATGATTTTCACAGCCTGATGTTACATGACAGATGGTTTTCCAGCTAGAAATCTATAAGTTTGATGTTAGTGCATTTCCTTCATGCCTACGTGTTCTATAGCAGTAGCGTGATAAGTAATTTCATGACCTTATATTATGTCACTTTTGACGGTCATGCCGTCTGTCTTTCAGTATCATAAGGCAGAGGAGGTACAGTTGTTTTAGAATTTATGGATACTTTGATACGCAAGTGAAGTTGATCCAAAACAAAACTGGGTCTTGTATACATGTATCTCATGCTCTCTGAATTGGAATATCTTGTGTTTGCGGAATATCAAGGATAACTTTTACAGAAAAAAATAGGTATGTTTTATGTAAGCACATAAGAATCAGGTTGTTGATAAATTTTTTGTACTGCAGGAGAATGGATCAAGACTGTTAGAGAGGATATTTAAGGATTTGAGAAATGACACCAGAGCTGGTCGTTTGAAATGTTGAATCCAGAAATATACAGAAAATATGCTACAATCGTTTCATTTTGAATGTTTTTTTTTCTTGTTAATTATGTTTTCAAGTTTGTTCTTACATCCCTTGGCGCATGGTGCTTGTATAAGAAATTTGCAATTGTTTTTCTTGCAATTCTTAGTTATGAACTGATAGTAGTAAGTGCAACATCATGTTGAATGATTTTCTGACGGTGGAAAGGTTGCGATTACGCACATGAATGAAAATTGGATGTCATAGCAAATATGGAACCAGCACGATTATCAACTCTATGAAACTATCATGCACGTGTATGTAGGCAAATAACAGGAAATAATTCCTGCACTTTTCATCTTTAAAAAACAGATATCAAAAGAGGTTGGTTTACAGATAGAAAACCTCGGACCTCTCCGATGTCCAGTTAAGTCGAGCCTTTTGAGAGGGAGAATGTGATAACCATTGGTTTTAGGATTAATCCTGAAGTTCTGAACAGTGGTAATGGCACTCGATCAGCACCTGTGTCTTAAACTTGGGAGTCTTGGGCTTTATTCCCAGTTGGATATCGTTTTCCATACATCTTCTTAGTTGTTATAAATGATATTTAGCTTGAAAAATAAAGATATCAGAAAGTGCATTAAAGAAAGCATGCTTACCTTCTTCAGTGGAAAGGCAAAAATGTGGCCTCAATCAAAAAAGCCAGCATTAGTGCCTCATTGATATGCTTTTCCAGTTACACCAAATGATTCCTGAATCATGAAGAGTTCTGGATGGAACCCAAGAAATAGTTCTTGTGTTGTATTGGTGTGTTTCTCAGCTAATCTAGAATGACAAATACGTCCACAAATGTCTCAAGTCATTACTGATTGCACTAATAATTGTACCTATACAAAGGAGAAATGAAAAAGTACATGTGTTTAGAGCCAGCAGAAATGACCATTTTGGGAACTTGTGCTTTATGAACTTTTAATTGATGTATAGCAAAGCAGAAAAATAATCACAAATAACCATTTATTTGCTTAAGAACTTTTTATAAGTTACGAGAATATTAACAAATTAAAATTTTAAGATTTAGCTTTCAAATTTGGCATAACACTTCTGGTTAATGTCTGAAATGGCTTAATAGAATTATTATTTTAAGTTTCAAAATATTCCAACAAAAACAAAAAAGGAACAAAATCAAACAAAAAAAAATTACCAAATATTTTACGAAAACTAGAATAAGGGTTTAAGGGATTTTGTTGTTGGGTGTGATTGTGCTTCTTACTTCTGATTGGCCCATGACTATCTGCTATGAGATGAAATATGATATTTGGCATTAATGCAGAGAAGTCGATAGCATCATGCACTCTGACAATCATAGCATAATGTAGATGCAAAAAAGCTGTGATGTTCCAATATTTCATGGAATAGCCTGTTCCGTGCCTAACGTCTGCAAAATCATATCATTTTTTAATATATGCCTTGATTGCATCTACAAATTATACTGGTTGGTGATCCATACAAGTCTCTTTCCTTATATGGCAATATTGATGAACCATACACCATTTCCAGTGCACATTTCAGGGCACATGCTATCTGTCAATCAGACATGGTCAAAAACGTGCTTGTTTCTGCTGATTGGTATCTATAATGCCATGTGGCTGCTTAAGTTATCTGATTTTATGCAACTAATTAGCATCAAGGTATGAAAGAATTCCATTTTGAGTACATAACACGAGGCAAAACATGATGGAGGAGCAACTGTTTATGGGTATATTGCTTGTTAGGGCTTATATGGTTAGAATGTTAATGTGTGCATATGGGCTTGCATCCACTGGTCTGCTGATTTAAGCTTAATTAAAAGTTTAACTTTAAGCTTATTAATAGTTTCTGGATTAGAGCCCCGGTCACACCATCATGCTAAGCCATTGCGTCGGCTACATCACATACTGGCGTACAGCCAATTTCAAATACGCCAGTATGTGATGTAGCCGTTGGTTGGTCTTCTGTGCGAATGCTCCTCCTTGGGGCACTGCGTACAGTGTATTGTCACAAATGAGTAGGTTCTTTCAGTGTATATACCTGGCGGGAAGTTCTCTTTTGGTCTTTGTGCTGCAAGCTCGCTTTTGGTGCGGGAGGTCCAGGGTTCGAGTCCCGGCAAGGACGTATGAAAAATTTCAGAATTTATTAAGCGCTGGTATGCTTTGTGATTATTACAGTAGAGTAAGTGGGTTGGGTTTCGTTCGGCCCGTTACAATATACCTAGTCTTGAGTCTAACTATCAAGTGGGCATTTTTAAATGCCCCTTTAAAAAGCTTACAGACTTACGCTTATTGATACTTGCATATAAGTTCAGATCGCTAAAGCTCATAAGCTTGCATATATGTGTTGCAATAATTCCTCAATACTTTTTAAATGTCTCTCCAAGATGGAGCAATATGTTCATTGTAGTTATTAAAAATGTTAGCAATATCCCTCACTCAAGCAAATATGCTTAGACATGTGACCTTATTTCATTTAAAATATCTTATCAATATCTGTGTGTATGACTTGACTATTTCACCCAATGATTTCCCCTCCCAGGCCAGGATTGGCTATAGAAACCAGGTCCACAGCAATCAAGGAAATACTTGTTGTGGACGCATTACTTTTCTGTATAGGCCAGATTTATTTCTCTGCCTTTGTTGCTGTATGACTCCAAAACAATGCTTATTTATTTTAATGCGCAACAGGAAGTTTTGTTCTAGATGATATAGTTTATGATTTAGAAAAGAATGGATGATGAAAACTGGGTTTGTAGTGACCGCCTGGTTTTGAGTTCAGTGTCCGATAAAATATATATAGGTTAAGGGCAAAATATAAAAAGTAATAGAAAATAGAAAAGAATTCAGGCTTTCATGACCAGACTCCAAACCAGATTGTCAAGGTTTTCCCTGTTCTAAAGGGAAAAGAATTCTTCAATTTCAGGGCTTATCTAGGCTATTTACAAATGACTTACTTACACATCCCTTTAAAAAGGTAAAGAGGATCAAACATACTCTAGTTCCATTCCTTGTTCAGAACTTAACAGACCATGCAGATTCCCCACATTGTTACTGGTAGATTGATAATAAAAATCCATGCGAGTATGCAAATTTTTGTCACATTTATAAACTGTTCAAAGTTGGTTATGTTTTTCTCTTCTATCTGAAAACAGACTTTGGTATACAACAGTGGTATAGATAAACAATAAGTAATATCCTGCATTTTTTATTCAGTTTGTGGAAACTTTTCAAATCATCCCTCCAAGGTTACAAAATTTGGCTTGCCTCATGTATTTCCATGTTTTAGAAACAGCAATTTCCTTTTAGAGTTTGTCAATTTAGCTTTAACCAGGTTCCCAGTTTTCCAGGATATGCATAATCTCCCAGTCAAATTATGTCTCATCATCTACAGCATTAGTTCACATATGTTTTGATTTGACGCAGATCTTGTGAATCAATTATTCAGGAAATACACTTGATTTTATTTGATCTAGGCCATTATTGGGGAAAACTTTCACATTTTCCCTCTTCTTTTTAGGTTTAACGTGCAAAAGTAACAAGTTTGATGAAGAATGTGATAAGTTTATTGCAATTGGGGGAATACAAAAATGCAGAAACAGATTGATGTCCTAGAATTGTACTAACCTTATTTTTATTAGTAAAAGCAAAAAAAGAATGTCCCAAATCTTTGCTCTTTGCCTTGATAAAGACAGGTCTTATATTGTCAAAAATTGGGCTTATTTTCTGCATTCATTATATGTTATATCTTTTTTTCCTTTCATTGCATGTGGGGACATTCTTTTTTGCTTTTTCTATTTTCCATTGCTGAATGTCTCAGTTGTATCATATTGGTTGATCCATACAGTGAGCTCCTATACAGGACAGTTAAAGCTAACATTTCCTTACAGCTTTTTCTTATTTTTATTGTCTAAAAATTAGGCTATACAGGCTACAGGGTGGGCAGAAAAGCTCAGTGTTGGGGAAGGTGTGTGTTGTTTTTTGCACATGAGGTCTTTATATTCAATTTTGAAGGTTACGTTAGTAAAAGCAGTACTTATTGATCAGGTCATGCTTGGTTGTACAAAACAAAAATGTATATTCTGAATTCTGGTGAGGTAGTTCATGTTGTGATCAATGATTCAATCCATTAGTAGTATGTACCAGGTAATGTGTACTTTGATAGTTTTGATAGTGAATTTCTGGCCTGTGATTGACCTGACAAGCAAAATATAAAAAAACAAGAGGGCCTATTCAATTTCTTTCCATTTTGAGGTCATTTCCAATCCAGCACTTCTTTAAACCATTTGGTGTATATATTTGTAAAAAAAAAAGTGAATGGCATTCTGCGTGGATTGTCAATTTCAGAAAAAAATAGGCTTTGATGTCCATGTAACCTGCTGTTGGAGGCCTAGACAGTCTGACTTCTGAAAATCAAATTATGCTGAAGCTTTCAATTAAATTTTCATGTCTGCATTTGTAAAATTATTCAAGCATTGATTGTATGGGCTGAATCATTGTCATTTTCTTACAAATATAATGTATGAAAGCTTAAAGTCAGTGAGAATGTGAGATATGATACATCCCTGAAGTGACACAGCAATTATCATGGACATTGCTTGAATATTTTGACAGGCCTTGGTTCATTGCCAAAAGATATCAACCAATTATCAGACATTGGTGAGCATTCATT
>JXSR01S005370.1:44447-58160 GCA_000969725.1 Ophiothrix spiculata | reverse complement strand
GGCCTTGTCAAGATTTTGATGTTTCTATTTTTGCTTGTTTTTTATATTATATTTGTTTGTTTTTGATGTTTTATGGAAAATAAAATGAACAAAAATGAACAATAGTTTATACAATTAGTTTAAGAGTTAGAGTACAAAAACCATTTATGCCATTTGAAGGTCTACCCCAGCCTTAAGGATTGGGTAGACCTTCAAATGGTATAAACCGTTTTTGTGCTCTAACTTTCAAACTAATGGCATAAACTGTATAAAAGAATACATTTTTAGAAGTGGATTGTTACCCTGAACATGATGATGATATCAGTTTTTGACCAAAAATGTCAATTTTGGCAAAGAAATGCCAAAAACCATATTTTTTGCCCCAACATTTCTGGAAAGCCTAAGTAAAATTTGCATTCGTGAAATTTTTAAAATTTAAGGCTGGGTATACCTTCAACTAGCATGAAATGTTTTTGTACTCTAACTCTCAAACTAATCACATTTACCATATAAAAGTATACATTTCTAGAAGCGGATTTTACCCTGAACATGATGATGATATCAGTTTTTGACCAAAAATGTCAATTTTGGCAATAAGTACCAAAAACCATATTTTTTGCCCCAAAATTTCTGGAAAGCCCAACTAAAATTTGCATTCGTGAAATTTTGAACTTTTTTGCTTTTTGGAATTTAGAAACAAATGTCTAGGAACGGTTTTCTCAAATTTGTGATTTTTATCTTACTTTTTGAAAAATTGCCAACAATAGGCCAAAAAATGGTGGCAGCGGTGGGATTTGTTTACATATTTTGACATATTTTTGACATAAAACAAAAAATGATTCACAGCATGTTAGCGTTAAAGTATTTTGTATTTTCTGTACACACAATTATTGCAGGGTTTATAGCGGTCATTGAAATTGAAAGTCAAAATGCGATATGGGTCATTAAAATCATTGAAAAGAATTTAAATTTTGTATTAAAAAAAGTATGCTGAATGATTGTCAGAGCAGCATTTAACCTGCCAACTATTCCGATTTAGCCGGAATCATTCTGATTTTTGAGTTTCAAAAGGTTTTCATTTTTTTGTCCAACTAATTAATTACAGAAAATTAAAAACTTAATAAATTACAGTGAAAATTGTCAGCCTCTTAATTATGTCTTTGAAAATTCTTTGAAAAGATGACTTTAAAGTCTTTGAATTTACTCTGGTCTTGATACTACGATCCCTGAATTGACCTTTACTACCTTAATACAGACAACAAAGATAGACTCAACACATCACTGAATAGCACACAATCTAGCGCAGCTTTCACAAACTGTCGTGAACCAGAAGTTACCCGCTTCATCCAGAGCTACGTCCCAGATGCTAGGCTATGCCAGGAGACTCTACGAGAACTGACCTACACCCTACCAGTGGAGGCGGCCAAGAAGGGGCAGTTTGAGAAGTTGTTTGATGAGCTAGACAAAGGGTGCCAGGTCTTGGAAGTGTCAGACTATGGGCTCATGGATACCTCACTGGAAGAAGTATTTCTGAAAGTCACTGATTCAACTGGAGTGAATAGTGAAGGTAGTCATATATTTTTTCCGTGTAACATATAATTTTTACGTGTAACATATATTTTTTACGTGTAACATATATTTTTTACATGTAAAATATGACTCATGTATATACAGGTTGTAATGTTGGGATCGTTTACCCATTTAAACGACCGAAACACCACTAAACGTTTAGAAATTTCATGTCACGGTTAAACTGCACTCCCCGGGAACTAGTGCCGCAATGTAAAGACGGGATATCTAGTGGACTATTTGGATGACTATATTCAATGGCGCGGCTGCCTGATATTTTGGTAAGTCATAAATTGTATACAAATTGCCAGGAAGTTCATTATAGTTGCAAAATTCAACAGTCGTATTTGGTTAAACGGTTACACAAGCGTTTTTTTATTCGTTTAAACGGTTATGCAATTAACCGTAAACTCCAAGGCCTAACATATTGTATCGGGCCGACTTACTCTACTGTAATAATCACGAAGCATACCAGCGCTTAATAAATTCCGAAATTTTTATACGACCCAGCCGGGACTCAAACCCGGGACCTCCCGCACCCACAGCGAGCCCGCAGCGCATAGACCAAAAGAGGACTTCCTGTCAGGTCTATACACTGAACGAACCTATATATTCGTGACAATATACATAGGTTCTAACCAGTTTATTGGTTGATTGGCGTTTATCCAAGAAAGCTGTATAATCAGGCATGTAACGCTCGAGCTACACACAACTCAATGTATATTTGAGGCATTTGGTGAATTTTTGAACTTCTCCCTCCATTTGGGCCCATTTTTTAAATATCACAGTGGAATTATAGTACCTCATGCATTGGAAATCATGAAGTAGGTGAAACTACTCCATGCTATATGACATACAATTAACTCATCAGATATCAAGAATTTTGAACATAATTATTTTATTAAATGCAATCAAATAATACAAAAATAGAATGTATTGCAGAAGCAGGGAGAAAGACAGATGATATAGGAACCATGCATCAGCCAACATTTCAGTTGGAAATTGCACAAACTAAGATATGAGTGGTGCTCTGGCAAAATGAGTGGAAAGTCATGATTTTCAAAAAATGAGTGACCTATTGTAATTCTCTATAATCTCAGCTTTCGAATGATATATAATATGTCATACTTTCTTTCTCCAATCTTCTTACAATAATGTCCACTCAAAATCTGGAATACAAAAATTGTCACATATTGATTTTAAAGGGTTTGATTAAAATATAGTGTAAGATAGCAAAATGTGATCAATTAACCGTGAATAATTGCACCTCCTGGCATAATTGACCTTCGAAACTCGAGTTATAGTTTAACACTTATGTATATGCTATTTATGTCAAAAAACAAAATTTGATTTTTTTCCCCCACCATATTTTTACTTAATTTACTTCCCACTGTTTTGAGCTTACACTATTTTGACAATTTTAACAAAGTAGAAGAGGTGCTTGTGCCAAAATCATTAGCTGAGGCTGAACATTTGCTAAATATGCAGAAAAAGGATATCTTTCTTACTTTTTACACATTTAAAAAAAAACTGTTTGTTTTAACTTTTACTTTTAAACACAATATTTGTCATTTAAATGAATATTACCACAGTCATGTTAAACATTTTAATTCTTACAGAGGAGGAAAAAATTCTGCGCAGACGACATACGGCGCAGGTAGAAGACATGATTGATGACACCTACCCAACATCTGACCCAACACCACTGTTAAGATCACTGACATCCAACAGGTCAAATAATGCAAGAACACCCCTCATGAGAGAAATGGAAATGGCCCAAGTGAAAGAAGATGATGGTGCTGGACTGGTTGAAAATGAGGCTCCTGGAGGGGTGGCTGATACACAGAGGGACAGCAATGGTGCAAGTTATTCACAGTTACAGGAGGACAATAATGGTGAGTCTCAGCAATAAGCCACTTCAATAATTCAGATCAGAATGTATTATTGGTAAAAAATGTGTTTTTGGACAAGAGTGCACTCAGGTTTTCCATTTTCTATTCCATGCCTTGGCGCTGTATGTGCATTTGGTTTTCAGTCCTACTCACTTTCTCAGGTTTTACCCATTTACCACAGCCTTCCCCCGGCACTAAAAATGCCTCTTGAGTTGTTTATCATATTCTGCTCTACTCAGAGTTTGGGAGCTGCAAAAGAGGGCAATTCAGTACAAATAGGATCATGTGTTTTTGAAAAGGAAGCAAAGCACCTAAATGAAGTGAACTCACAGCACATCATTAGCAATTTCATCTTTGAAAAGTCGCTATGCGAAACCTATTAATGTTATTTATTGTTATTTTAATGATAAGCAGGGCCAATAAGTAGTATCCAAAATGGCTTTATTGGTCCTGCTTATGACCAAAATTGCAATATTCATCACTTATGTATTTCAGAAACAGATTTTGTTTTAAGTATAAATTCAGTTTTACTTTTTAACATATGCAATTCAAACTGCTCAGACTAAAATAAAGTGTTTGATTTTCTCTGTATGCCTGTCTCTTCAGATCTAGATAATAATGCTAGTTCATTTGTCCTATCGGGAGTTCTACTGAGCCTCAATCAGTTCTATGCGTCACTTATCAAATCTATGTTATAGTCACCCATAATAAAACATTCTTTGTATATCTCCATTTTTCCAGATCCAGATTCGGATAGCAAAGTGACACTGGAAGGTGCTAGTTCATTTGTCCTATCAGGAGTTCTACGACGACTCAATCAGTTCTATGCATCACTTATCAAATCTATGTTATAGTCACCCATAATAAAACATTCTTTGTATATCTCCATTTTTCCAGATTCGGATAGCAAAGTGACCCTGGAAGGTGCTAGTTCATTTGTCCTATCAGGAGTTCTACGACGACTCGATCAGTTCTATGCATCACTTATCAAATCTATGTTATAGTCACCCATAATAAAACATTCTTTGTATATCTCCATTTTTCCAGATCCGGATAGCAAAGTGACACTGGAAGGTGCTAGTTCATTTGTCCTGTCAGGAGTTCGACTGCGACTCAATCAGTTCTATGCATCACTTATCAAAGCTATGTTATAGTCACCCATGATAAAACATTCTTTGTATATCTCCATTTTACCAGATCCAGATCCAGATCCGGATAGCAAACTG
Source organism: Ophiothrix spiculata (assembly GCA_000969725.1). Taxonomy (NCBI): domain Eukaryota; kingdom Metazoa; phylum Echinodermata; class Ophiuroidea; order Amphilepidida; family Ophiotrichidae; genus Ophiothrix; species Ophiothrix spiculata. The sequence goes on along the minus strand of JXSR01S005370.1, from coordinate 53,494 downwards.
CCACTGGAAGGTGCTAGTTCATTTGTCCTATCAGGAGTTCTACTACGACTCAATCAGTTCTATGCATCACTTATCAAAGCTATGTTATAGTCACCCATAATAAAACATTCTTTGTATATCTCCATTTTACCAGATCCAGATCCGGATAGCAAACTGACCCTGGAAGGTGCTAGTTCATTTGTCCTATCGGGAGTTCCTCTGCGACTCAATCAGTTCTATGCATCACTAAAGCAAATCTATGTTATAGTCACCCATAATAAAACATTCTTTGTATATCTCCATTTTTCCAGATCCAGATAGCAAAGTGACACTGGAAGGTGCTAGTTCATTTGTCCTATCAGGAGTTTTACTACGACTCAATCAGTTCTATGCATCACTAATCAAAAGACTTCACTACACAAAACGCAGCCGCAAATGGCTTTTTTCACAAATTCTCCTTCCTGCCTTCTTCGTTAGTATAGCAATGAGTGTGGCATTATCTGCCCCACAAATTGGCAATCTGCCAGCCCTAGTCTTATCTCCAACCCAGTATCACCCTCTGGAATATCCCAAGGGGAACTTTATACCCTATGCAAATGAAGCCCTTAACAAGCGAAGAACTTACAAGATATATCGCTCAGCCAGTGGAGATGCAGGGCCGACAAAATTAACCACGACGCTGAAATATCCAGGTGGTGCAGGTGCAACATGTGTTTTGAAAACTCCATTTAACGGCACTTTGGATTTACTTGTGGAATCATTGAACTACTCAGCCAGTGTAGATTTGACGGAAAAGTACTATGACCCTATGTGTAAGGAATCTTTTCAGAAAGGAACGTCACCTTTGTCTAATTATGTACCGCAACCACCGCAGCTGATTAAAGAGAAATCAGAGTTTGATGGTAAGTAATCTTACATTTAGTTTAAGATTAAATTAGAAATGATGTAATGAACAAGAAAACTAAGCAATTTGTTTTTCTACATTTCACATGACAATTGGGACAGATTTAGGTATTCAAACACTCTACAGAGTTGTTCATGGCAAATCAACAATGATGCATCCATGCGTCCGTGTATTTTTATCGCACAAGGGTGGCTTTAGCCACCTGAGCGTGATAAAAATACACCGACGCATCGGATTCAGAGTTGTTTATTTGCGGTGAATAACTTTGTAGCGTGTTTGAATACCTTTCCACAATGAAAATCTTCCCGAAAACGTATGAATTAATGTCTAAATGTTGTCAATTTAACAGATAGGCCTACTCATCTTCTTAAAAATATTTAGCACAATATGAACAAAATGGTAGTTTGCGAATGTTTGTTAATTGCTTTGCTGTTTTCAATTGTTCCCACGCACCAGGCTTTGCACGTTCTTAAAGTGCCAGACGCACGATGAACAGTGCACCAACTTATGTTTACTGCGTAAATGCACTTTGTAGACGCTTAGCCGTGCATGACGTGCTAATATCAACTGTGGATTCATCATGAATCAACAATGGTTCGCTCCTGTATAAGGAGATACAGTGAGTTGTTGAATGTGCTTGTAAAACATCCTCTGTGATGAATGGAGCAGTCCAAAGATATAATTTTAGATACATTTGTAAAATTATATTACTGAGTGAATCAAAATTCTTTGTACCCTGATGTAAGAAGAATTTTGAAACAGTCAGTATCATGATATAGGGACTCAAAAATGTACATTTGTTAGTCCGTTTGCTTTTTTGTTGCAATGTAAACTTTTTCAACTTCTCTTTTTATAAATTTCATTATTGTTTTCATAAATGAATAAATACAGCTTTTGTTTCTTGAAAACATATCTTTTTTGTTAGATATAACATCATGTTCTCCATGTTTGTTTTTACAAAACTTTAGTGAAGGAACTTAAATAAAGATACATCAGCATCTTGTTCTAGTTATCGCTGCTTTGTCTCTAATAATTTCCTAACATGCATATAGGGGAGTTGTAGAAATTAGTTATATTAGACACCATCAATAATTACAATTGTGATTACAATTATTTCTCACAAACAGAATTTAAAATTTATCAAAATACATAAAGGAAAGCCTTACTTTCGGAACATTTAATCTTTTACATTTCATTAATTTATTTCCATCTTACCCTAACCCTACTGGACCATACAATGACAATACAATCAAATTGATAAGCATACAGCATTGTATACAGAACTGCATGGTGTAGGATTACAAGCACAGTCTTTGCAGGTTCAAGTTCAAGCTCAAGCTCATGCATGACTCATACACAAACCTTGTGTGTTTTGCTGTATGGACTAGGACTGAATAGCTTGCCTGTTTTTGCTGTGTGGTCTAAGATTCTATGCACTTTGGTTTGCCAGGGTTAAGGTTAATTATGGTACCATTCCATTTTGAATACAAAATTGGTTGAATATTCATTTTCAGTTAAGAACCCAATATTCACACATTGGATATGTTTATAGCCAGATCAACAGATAGTTTAATCTAAGATTTAATGTTTATTGTTCTTTTCAGCAAGAACGAGTACTAATTTTTTTGGGGCGGCTTCAAATCTCAAACGGCAGCTGACCGCCCCAAACCAACTGTTCTGGGTGGTTGCCATTGTTCAGCACAATAGCACCTGCCAGAACCGGTGGTTCCAGGTGGTCAACTGCCGGTTGAGGTTTGAAGTGCTCCCTTACCACAAGTAAGCATACACCACAAGTTAGCACACGAGATGGTCATGTGAAATGGAGACCATCCGTGATTGTAAATCTACTCTTGCATTTCATATATATGCCGTACATAATACATCACCAATGCTTTGTAAAAATGATGATTTCTCTTGTTCCTGCTAGGAGGGAGATTCTAGTATTTGGGTATATTTTCATGAAGTATGGAATACCAAGAATGTGGCTTTTTGTCTGAAACAATAGCTGACTAAGTTCATGTTGTGTACAATTCGGTGCAGTTCCCTAGTTTCCCTAGGCTTGTTTTCACTACAGTAGTGAAGGCATGTTGCCTGTGATAATTGGATATATTTGAAAGAGATTGTTTGAAATCAACCAGTTTGCATGAAATTATATTGGTTAGCAAAAATATCCAAAATTATGTACACAAATTCATAACTTGGGAGGCTTATCAATTCACACAATTTATCTAACTAGCCTTACCCCTCTCCTTTGGGCTTGGGTTATGAGAGTAATATGCAAAATTCTCTGCATTTCATTGAGCAAACTTGGGACGCTTCATTGTGGTGTATGGTTATAAGTGACTATTGCATCATTGCATAGTTTTCATTAAATGAATGTTTCTCATCTCATTGTTGTTAACTTTCATGAATGCTTTGCTTGTTTTAGAGGATAACATGAATCCACTACGTAAGTACTACTTAGTAGCCTCATTTCTAGTGTCAAAGTTCAGTAACTTTGTTAACTTTCATGAATGCTTTGCTTGTTATAGAAGATAACATGAATCCATTACATAGGTACTACTCAGCAGCCTCATTGCTAGTGTCAAAGTTCAGTAACTTTGTGAATAGAGACTTACATATTTTGAAACGTATACCTCTCTTTGTAGAAAGCTTAGAAATTGCAGTACTGAGTGTTATTGATAATTTATTAACCAACTCTGATGAGAAATAATTATTAGTCTCACTCATTCTCTCAATGATCTCAGTGCTTTGTTTGACATGCTTGACCATGCCATGCTCTTATGCATCGTGAATTCGAAGTGGTGTATTCAGGTCATAAGTAGCAAGCTTGCTTAATTTATTCTTTATATATGTTTCCTACTATTTTCAGTCTCCTAATTAGATTAATCTAAGCCTCATTCAATTTTGTAGCTCAAGGCTCCGTTTTAGGCTAGTATTGTTTGCCCTATACTCGTAACCGAATAAAAGTATGCTACAGATTCCATCAGAAATGTGAGCCCAAGCCTAAAACTCAACCTGGACCCATAACACTGAATCCCAATTCTGACTTTTTCTGTAAAATTTTGGTTGGGACCTCACATACTAGGAGCTTCTAAAATTTGACTACTAGACCTGGAAGTTAGTTTAATTAATAACACATTTGGGGGGAATTCTATCTGAAAATGGGGGATTGCATCATGCCTGAAACGACGCTAAGCGAGTGCGTTGTGACACAGCTCTGCGTTGTGATTGCAGGGACATTCATGGCCTAGTGGTTAAAATCCCCAACTCTTAATCTCCAGGCATTGAGCGTCGTGGGTTCGAATCTGGTGGGCAGCGTGTGAAGTGTCCTTGAGCAAAACACTTACCCTTGAGTGCTCCTCTCCACCCAGGTGTCAAGTGGGTACCGGCATTCGTAAGTGCGGGTAAGGTAACAGACCCGCAGTGAATGAGATATGGCTTTTTCCTCATCGCAAATATAACAAAGAAGTTGGGTTTTGCCCAATCGCTTCAAAAGAGAGATGGGCACTCCGACCTGTGTAAATACAGGGTTGACTACAAGGCAAAATACATCTTGTATATTTTTTGACTTGCAAATGGTTGCAATTCTCAGCCAAAGTACCTTTCTGTTGCCGGAGTATGGTTGTTCCTTTAAAATGCATGGCTACAATCCACAAAATTTCACTTCCAAGACCGGAATTTTATCAAGAAACTCCAAACTCTTAGTTCACCCAAAATATGTTTACTGAACTTTGATTTTGTGTATTATCATGGGTATATTAATTTAGTGTTGATGCATGTGTGCATGTTGATATGATGTAGCTGCTTGTAATGCTTGGCAGCAGGTTATAGCAGTCGTTATGTGAGTGCAAGAAAGTCGTATCTGCAATGGCTGCCTTAAGTTATATTTATTTGACACCTAGCCACTAGAATGTGAAAAATCCCCCAAAATGTCCCTGCCATATGTCAGTGGCTCTTGAAATGGTTCTTCAGGTGACAGTGTCACCTGGAGAACCATTTCAAGAGCCACTGACCCAATACTGGATATCATAGAGTGTGCAATCCAAATTAATGACAAACGGCAGCTATTGCAGATACGACTTTCTTGCACTCACATGTGTTTGTGCATGCTTTGCCTAATTGCTTCACCATGGGGTAGTGATATATAGAGCTACAACAAATTTCAGTTTCTGAACTATAAACTTTTACTTAAAATTTACACTCAAGTTGTTCCACAACTATTGCTATTGTGATCCAATTTACTGAATGTTGTATCAAAACTACAACAATAACTGGAAACCCATTGTTTTTCTATATTGTATGTAGAAAGTGTGGTCTTGTAATAACCGCCAATAAATGTATGTGTTGTAATTTTGTTAGTGTTAGTAGCAGAATGTTGATTTGATTTTGTTTATATCAGATAGAAATACTAACCTTGTAATTTGGTTTGAATTCAATAATGACCTGCATGCTATGGCTTTAACTATATAGATTTCTGTCAGGATTATGATTACAAGGGGGATTAAACGAGCAGAGGGGCTCTAAGATGGTCTGCTACTAGTATTATCAATGAAGTCAAGACTTATTGTTACAATATTAGCCAAAAGGTTCTGGTTTTTTTATCATGTATGTACGTTAATGCCAAGTCTTGTTGATCTGGTAAAGTTGAAGCAGAATCTGAGGGATAGCTTGTCAAACGTTTGTCAATCAATAATTTAAAAAAAAACAATGATCTTAAAAGTTCAACAACAGCCAACCAGCTGTGACTTTTGTTTTCTTTATGAAGACTTTGATTTCAAGAGAGATTTAAAGAGTAAGGTTTTTTTAAGTATGGCATTGACGGATATGGCTTTGCATGACACCTGCATGGTTGCTTGCCAAATGCTGGACTCATCTAGGGGTCACTTCAAAACTCAACCGGCGGTTGCCTGTTGGTTCTGGGCGTTTCACCCAGAATAAACAATAGCCAACCGCCCAGAACCGGCAGACAACCGCCGGTTGAGTGTTGAAGCAGCCCCTTATCTTTTACAAGGGTGTAGTGCAAGGTGCATTTGAATTTGAAATGCTACATATAAGTTGCTAATTAACTGGGACAATTCATCCATGGCATATTCTATGTCAAAAGTTTCAATTTGATTTATTTCTGTTTTAGTGTAGAACTTTGATTTTGTTTTCATCAGTGTTTATCAAACAGTAACACTTTTGTTTTAGTTCCGATGTATACCTGAATATTTTCTTTTAATACCTAAACTGCAAGTTATGTCTTTCATTTTCTCTATGTGATACCATGGGGCTTTGCATTCCTAAACTATATGCATGCTTTACCAAGTAATTTCAGTCTACGCAACCCTTCGATTGATATCATTACGCTATTTTTATTTTTATTGGAACATCACAGGACTTAGTGCCAGGTGATGACAAGGTTAAGGTCTGTTTATGTGTTTTATTACCCAAGCTTTACCATGGTGTGTATATTACCTTAACCTGATCTTGTGGTAATTTTCACTTACGTCATCACCTCAATGATAAATTATGTTTTCATAAGTATATTAAGGTTAATAGCAATTTTGACTATTTTGCTGTTAGTCTGTTAAGACTGGACATGAAAGAAAGCAAAAACCCAATCAAAGTTATTGTCCTGGGCCCATATTCATGAAACTCTACTAGTTCTAGTTGGCAACTTACCTTAAGTTTTGAAATTTTGAAAAATGAACCCATCAGAATACCACAATTTGCGAAGAAAAGGACCGATTGAAATACCAGAGAGCCTGATTTTGATACCCAAATTTGTGGTACCTCCCCATAACCCTTTTATGCTACGAAGGGGTTAGTTGCCAACTAGAGTTAGCAGTGTTTCATGAATATGATCCCTTTTCTGTTCATATAATCAACATTTGAATGCTCACCAAAACATTGGAAATATGATTTCAGCAGCAAACACATAACTGTTTCTAGCTGCCTTCTGATCGGTTTAAACTGTAATTAGTAAGTAGCTTGATTCTGTGCTGTGTTAATTTTGTAGGATTATGAAGGATTTTTGTAGACTGATGTATTAATTTATAGAATTCTACATTAGATGCCATACATTGATTTGTGCTGGTCTATACAAATAAAACTACGCTAGCGAAAAAGCCACAAATTGATTATTTTGAAGAAAAAAAACAAGTTTATAGAGTTACTCCTGCCATTTGCTGCTTGTGTGGATTGTAACCAAAACCTCTGATTTTGAAATATTTGCTCCGGGTGCAGAAACTCCAAAATCGGAGTAACTTTATACATTAAAAAGCCTTAAACAATTTGTAGGGTAAATAAACCTTGTAGGGTCTCAATTAGCAGGTAGCTAGCACCTCCAAAGTTTTTAGTCCATATCTCATGCTACTAGCGTAAGATATCACATAAATCAATCAATCTTTATTATTTCCACAAAAACACACAAAAAAACTATTTTTCAGTGGTTTGACTTATGAGTTTTAAAAAACAGTATGTTGAAATTCCTTTTCATGATTTATAGACATCAGACTGGATACTTTTGCTATGGATGTTGTTTCTCCTGACCCATTTTATTTTCTTGTTATTCAAGTTAGCCTTGCTAGAATAGAAAATAAAGGTAATTTTGGGTGTGTTTTTTTGTCATTTAATATGAGAATTTATTGCTCTTGGTATGACAATGATAGTTACTTTTTTTTAAATCACACAGCCATACTTAGCCATATAGATATTTAAATACTCAATAATATCTCTAATTGGTGGTGGGGAAAATTTAGGGAAATATTATATTTTTCCCCTTTCTGTTTACAGAACCAAAGGAAGTTCATTTCATAACAGAGAAGCGATGTAAATGTGCAGAGGATGGCACTGGGTTTACCTGTCCATCCAATGTAGGTACGCCGCATCCTCCTGAACACAAGGTCATCACCAGCGACAGACTGCAAGATGTTAGTGGCAGAAATATGACTGAGTATCTACTCTACACAACTAACTTGTATAGATTACATAGGTATGATGATAAACTTTATCCTATATATGTTTAAAGGAGGTTGAGTTCCCCAAGGTTACTTGATCCTATGTGTCAGGTGTATGGGTTCCAGAAGGTTCTATACTTGATCCTATGTTTAAGGTATGTGGTGTTCCCTAAGGTTATATACCTGGTCCTTTGTTTAAGGTATGTTGTGTTCCTCAAGGTTATATACATGATCCTATTTTTAAGATATGTAGTGATCCCCAAGGTTATGTAATTGGTCCTATGTTTAAGGTATGTGATGTTCCCCCAGGTTATATACTTGGTCCTATGTTTAAGTTATGTGGTGTTCCCCAAGGTTATATACTTGGTCCTATGTAAAGGGTATATTGGTTCCCTAAGGTTCTATTATTGGTCCTATGTATAAGATATGTGGAGTTCCCAAGGTTATATACTTGGTCCTATTTATGGGGTATGTTCTATACATGGTCCTATGTATAAGGCATGTTGTGTTCCCCAAGGTTATATATTTGGTCATATGTATAAGGTATGTGGGGTTCCCAAGGTTATACACTTGGTCCTGTGTATAAGGCATGTGCTGTTCCCCAAAGTTATATACTTGGTCCTATGTATAAGATATGTGGTGTTCCCCAAGGTTATATACTTGGTTCTATGTATAAGGTATGTGGTGTTCCCAAAGTTATACACTTGGTCCTGTGTAAATGGAATGTGAGGTTCTCCAAGTTTCTCTACCTGGTCCTCTGTATATAAGGTATCCTTAGCCTCTTGAACAAGAGGTCATAACCAATGACATACAGAAGATGTTAGCGGCAGAAACATGACTCAGTATCTGCTGTACACAACTAACTTGTACAGGCTACATAGTATAGGTAACTCAGTGGTATTTTTGACAGTGGTGTGAACCTCGGAGCTTGAATTCTTAGCCCATCATTAAAAGTAACTTTACCAAAAAATATACCTGTGTTAAGCATTTTGTCCAAACTTGGAAACATTTTAGAAAATTTTTATCCACACTCTTCTGTCATTCACTCTCTAGATGTCCCTAGAATTTAATGCATATGCACAATTGATATTCCAGGCTTGCTGTTCAAGGGTTTGCATAGAATTATGAATAATTTGATAATTTGAACAAAAATGCTATACCACAATACGTTTGTTACTAAAATTCAAGAGATTGATTCTAAAATTGAAGAGTTTTGGTCC
>JXSR01S005370.1:21034-36447 GCA_000969725.1 Ophiothrix spiculata | reverse complement strand
TTGTGCTAAATTTACTTTTTGTGCTCAATTTTTCTTGCACAAATATAAATGGACTATGAAAAGTGTGTATGAACTAGGGCTGGTATCAGCAACCATTTTCATTATCGACAAACCCCCAAATATCAAGCAACTGACATCTACGCTGTGGACAATGCAGTTTTCGTCAATGCAACAAATTATAAAGGGCTTGAAACTACAACTTGAGACACATTGGTGAACTAATAATATGGCGATGCTGCAGTAGAATTTAAAAAAATTAATTGTAATCAATGAGGTGATGCTACGATAGAATGGTAGAATTGAATAAATTAAAAATCTACTTATTGAATATCGGTGTATAGAATTAGACAAATAAAATATCAGGGTAAATTTCAATACAATGTTAAGTTTTCTCAAGTATTTTATTTTAATTTATATTTTTTACAGTTTTTGTTGACAAACTTAATATATAAACACTCTTGTCGACAGAGAGTGAAATCGCTTCTTTTAAGGCTGGGGTAGACCTTTAACTAGCATGAACTGTTTTTGTACTCTAACTTTCAAACTAATTGTATAAACCATATGAAAGTATACATTTTTAGAAGCGGCTTTTTACCCTGAACATATTGGTGATATCGATGTTTGACCAAAAAAGTCGATTTTGGCAAAAAATACCAAAACCATATTTTTTGCCCAAAAAATTTCTGGAAAGCCTAACTAAAATTTGCATTCGTTAAATTTTTGAACTTTTTTGCTTTTGGGAATTTAGAAACAAATGTCTAGGAACAGTTTTTAAAAATTAGCAATTAGTTTGAAAGTTAGAGTACAAAAACGGTTTATGCCATTTGAAGGTCTACCCAGCCTTAACAACATTTTATGTCAACTGTTAGCAATTGTACTTCTGCAGCAAGGGCACTTAATCCAGTAATTACACACATACTTTTCACTTGAATGACAGAACTGAATATACATATATTTGATGTTTTTCCAGGTCAGTATGATGAGATGAAATCACCCTACAGATGGGACCTGTTAAATAGGATGTTCTTCATCATGACAATCCAGGGCTTTGGTTTCTTTGTGCTCACAGTACTGTGTGAATATCAATTCTGTTTGAGACCAAGGTAAGCCAGGTCAATCTGCATCAAAGCCAGATCAATTTGCATCCAAGCCAGGTCAATCTGCATCCAAGCCAGGTCAATATATCCAGGACTTTGGTTTCTTTGTGCTAACAGTACTGTGTGAATACTAATTCTGTTTGAGACCAAGGTAAGTCAGATCAATCTGCATCAAAGGTAGGTCAATCTGTATCAAAGCCAGGTCAATCTGCATCAAAGCCAGGTTATTCTGCATCAAAGCCAGGTCATTGTGATCTCCAAGATCCAATAAAGTTCTAGGACCAAGTGTACTTTAAGTCCCATCCAGAATTTTAGGGTTAGGGTTCCAAGTTCTATAGTAAATTAAATAAGCATAGCAGTGAAATAGCAAATCTGAATCTAAAGCTTGTTTAAATGCAGTGAGGATAAAAAACTGTTTTAATGCAGATGCGAATTGTTCTGGATCTGCTGTCCCTGTGGTATTTAGCACGTAAGAAATGGTTGGTTTTCAACATCTTACCATTTCTCCTTGTACAGGAGCATACCAAGTTTCAAGTTTGTTTATAATATATTTTTCCCTCTAAAACTCATAAAACTCATTGTTGGTTATTAAAGGGTTGCCCTCCATCACGATTCTGAAATATCACCTTTTCCATCAAATGAAATAAGTTGTGCTTCTATTTGTCTCCAATCCAGGTGCATCCGAGTGTCTGATTCCTCCACTGAAGATGAAGATGAAGATGTCGCCAGGGAAAGGGAAAGAGTCTTGAGCGGTAACGCTGTCCATGATGTACTCAGATTAGAAAACTTAACCAAGGTAAATGGTTGCTGGTTTTGTTATATTTGGGAAGATGCTCAGATCAAACCTTTTTAAAGGGCACTGTCAACCGGAAATGGTTCTTAATTCTTTTTTCTTTTTTCCACCTATTTTTAGCAATATTTCAAAATTGAGACACAAAATAGTGATAAATGCATTCCTAGACTTTCAGATTCTAACAAGTTAAATACTTCAAGATTTTACTAAAGAAAAATTTTGCTTCTTTCCTTTCGTGAGAAAAAAAAATGGACTAGAGCATGGTTTGGGCCTAAATTTTACATTTTGGACCCAAAGTGAACTCTTCATTGTGTTGTAATTCTGCTTCTTGAAATGTCTAATTTATTTGCTGAGTGTCAGAGCAGAAAACATTTCTTTAATGAGTGAATCGGCAGGTGTGGCCACAAGTACTGTTAAGAATGCTAGCTTGAAGCATCATGTTCAACTTGTTTCATCATCTCTGTAAATGTCTTATAGACATTAGGTGCATGGTCACAGGTGAAACAATTTGGTGGATACTGCATTACTGTGGAAAATTTCATTATAAAAAATTATGGATATTTACCTACACACTTTTTTTGACTGACAATACCAACTTCAGCTCTAGCTAGGTACATTACTTGCTACAATTTCACTTGCATCAAATAAGGTCTGCCCAAAATGTACAAATGCAGTATGTGTATCATTTTCCTATTTTGATGTAGTGAGATTTGTGTTGCATGTAATATACTATCTAATTGATTTCTTTGCATGTCTCGATTCAGGTGAAATAATAGAATGTGAATAAAGAATAAAAACAATGTTGGTTTTATAATTTACAAATTTATTTCGTGACAGCTTTTGGGTTCTTTATCTTCTTAAATTAATATATTTGGTGAGTGAATTTAGCATGTGGATGAAGATGCTTGTGAACATGAAATGGATGAATCAGATGCATTGGCCATGTAAATTGCATGTGTTAATTTTTTGATATCACATGAATATCACATGTCGGCATCTGAATTGGTCATGTTAATTGCATGTGTTAATTTTTTGATATCACATGAATATCACATGTCGGCATCTGAATTGGTCATGTTAATTGCATACATGATATCCCATGAATATCACATGTCGGCATCTGAATTGGTCATGTAAATTGCATGTGTGAATCGTGTGATATCACATGAATATCACATGTCAGCATCTGAATTGGTCATGTAAATTGCATGTCTGAATTATGTGATATCACATGTATATTGCATGTCGGCATCTGAATTGGTCATGTTAATTGCATGTGAATCATGTGATATCACATGAATATCACATGTCAGCATCTGAATTGGTCATGTTAATTGCATGTGTGAATCGTGTGATATCCCATGAATATCGCATGTCGGCATCTGAATTGGCCATGTAAATTGCATGTGTGAATCATGTTATATCACATGTCAGTCATCTGAATTGGTCATGAAAATTGCATGTGTGAATTATGTGATATCACATGTCGGCATCTGAATTGGTCATGTTAATTGCATGTCAGCCATGTGAATACTTCTTGTTGCATCATGTGTAGTGTATGAAAATGCAGGGTTATCACATGTAAAGCTATTCTAAGGAATTTTAAAGTGACAAGTCATTTTCATTACCTTGTTAACCCGACAGAGGGTTTGCATGACACGATTGGCACCGTATGGGCCCATTTTTGCCGCCTTGTTCTGTGGGCGTAGTAGTTTCTGATGAAAACAAGACATCAAAATTGGCTGTAACTGTTGATTTACATGGTATCATGACTTGTAATTTAAATTGAATGTATACATGGGAATATTCTTGTTATTATCAGTAATAATTTGGTAAGTTTTTTTATTATTACAAACTTCCTGGGACTTTTTGATGGTGGTCCGTGGCACCTGCTGATGACCAAATAGTGCCGTGTGTCTGATATGACATCACATGCAAACTGCCTACAGGATTGCTACTATCTTGATTATCACAAATCAACAAGTCTACATTCGATGCATAAACAATTTCCTATGCAAACAATCCCAGAGGAAGAAAAGCATGATGGGAAACACTTGGTATCTTCATTGCTTTAACATTGAAGGATTTAATTTTGGCAAAATGGTCAAAATTTTTATTAGGCATGACGCCAGAGGCTTAGCAATGGCTTGTTGCATTGTGCTTACATATTAGATTTCTACATAGTTGTAACTAATTGATGTGATTTGATTTCAGATTTATAGAACAAGGTGGCTGGGTAGACACAGAGCTGTTAATAAACTGTGTATAGGGATACCGCAAGGAGAGGTAAGATGTTTCTTTTAATTGCTCCGAAAATGTTAATAGAAAGGCAAAATTCCTGCAAGCGTAACCAGATTAAAACATATTACATACCTTTTAATGCACCCACATATTGGATCACATTAAATGCGTCAAGTGTTGTCACAGACATTTTATAGTGCTGGGTTATATATAGAGAACCAAAATGGCTACCGTAGGTTTGATTATTCACCTCATGATTATTGTAAAATATTCATTATATGTTTTGAAATTATTTACAGGTGCATAATCAAGCCTAAAGTCACCATCTCGGAAAATTAAGGCTGTGGCCGAGTTGCGGCCGGTCACACAAAGTTGTGGCCTAATTGTGCTCCAATGCCTTGTAAACTTGGGTTTTGTTTGTTCAGTGATTAACAAATTTGCACCTCAAATAAAGATTGATTGATTGATTGAACCTATAATTTTATTGACACACTTGCCATCCCTTCTGTCCTGAATGTTATGTTGTGAAAAAATTCCTTTCTAACCTGGTGTATGCATTGTTCATTTACAATATTGATGGTGAGGAAGGGAGGAGGCATGGGCTGGGTGACAAGTCCACTGCAGAACTGCTCTTCCCTCTGTAAGTTCATGGAATTGCACCAATTTGACTAATTCTGACAAAGATGAAGAGGTGCTTGTGCCAAAATCATGAGTTGAGGCTGAAAATTGCTGAATAAAGCAAGAAAAAGCAACTTTCTCACACATTTTTAGAAACCTGTTGCACCAATTTGAAGGCTTGTGCACCAATCATGGTGCGCTGTACAGCCTTTGAAGGAACACTGCTCTGTTGCACTCACTGCTATACTCTATCAACCTTGAAGTATGCAACAAGCACTCAGACTGTTATGAGATCCATAGAATATACCTTGTATTCTACCACATTGTCAACTGGTGGTTTTGCTAATGATACTTTTTCTTTGTATTCATTCGTCCATAGTTTTTGGTATTGTACAAGAGACTAGTAATGATTGATTAGGATTGATCAAGACCAAATTACTGGGTATTAATTTTTTACATGAATTGTTCATGATTTTGCTATTATTTGGGGCTAATTTTGTTGCTAACACAGGGACAAACATTGAAGATATGTTCATTTGAAAATTCAGCAAGATTTGGTACATTGTTATGATTTGAGAAATACAGACTAATAATAATAATAATAATATTTATTTATTCAAATCACTTGCAATTTACAAACATGTGTTTATATAAATATTTTTTTATAAACAAAACAAGTACATTTAAGATACACAAACAATATGCAAGTAATTTAGGAGAAATGAATGGGCTTACAGAAAACCCAAAACACAAAGTGCTCACTTATCCTGTACATTAATTTAAGGAACATATAATAAAATAACTGGAAATATATAATATATGCAATCGACTAATTTACTTCCACATGTTAAAAATTGGTTTATGCGGTATTGGCTTATTGCATACTTCAAGATTTACAGAGTATACCTAACTATCATCAAAGGCCATGTTCATCCATATCTTGTCAAGGCTACTTATATCTAGTTACATGCGATTTGTGAGCAGATCAGGACTGAATCAACTTAGCAATTTGCGTTCACGGTGTTAACACTAGTGACTAGTGAATAAAACACCTACAAAATGAGTGAATCAAAATCACTTTTATTCATGACCAAGACACTTTTTAATTGCATTTACACTTGTAAATCAGTTTGTTGGCGGCTACCAAGCGTGTAAAACAGTCATTACTAAATGCTCATGTGTGGACACGTCCTAAGTGTCCAAAGTATGTTTTGTTCAGAATGTTTAGTCTTTTTAGAAGATAGCTTGTGTCATAGAATGATATCAAAATCTTTTCTATTTTTCTCTCTATGATAGTGTTTTGGTCTACTAGGAGTAAATGGAGCTGGTAAAACGACTACATTTAAGATGTTAACTGGAGATGAAACTATATCAGGGGGCGATGCAATCCTCAGCAATCACAGGTAGGTTTAACTCATCATCATCATCATCATCATCATCATTAGACTGCGGAGCAGGCAACTCTATGTTTTCTTCAAGCACTATGATCATTTGCCAGAGCAGCAATATAATTTGGATCTTGTAGATAGTGGTCAACATCCCCTAACAGCTTTTGGATGTAGGATATGGGTGTTTATTTATAAAAGGGTACCAACATGTGACATTGGCAATTTTGACCCTAAAACCAATATTTGTATTTTAACTTTGAAAAATAATTTCCCATGCTGTTTAATTTAATATCATTTGATTACGTGGGATGTTTCAAGCACTTATTTGCCATAAAAATGATGAAACTCATACAATTTTCTGCCAAAAGGGTCAAAAATCAAGGTTCACAATGTAACAGGGGACACCAAAATGCATAAACTGGTTTATATCATTATATTTTAACATGAATTTTCATTCTAATCTTATTATGTGACCAAAATGTAACTTAAATTCACAAACATTCCACCAATTGGCTCAAGTATGCTTATTTTATATGAATATATCTTAAATGTAAATGTCACAATGTAACAGGGGACACCAAACATGTTTTGCCCAATATTTCTAAAATATTGAAGTAGATTGAATAAATTTTACCCAAAACTTGCCAAAAGCCATAAAAGTAAAGGTAAATATGAAGAGTTTAATAGAAATTTCTTATGACAACTTGGAAAAAAAAATGATATCAATATTTGATCACCTGGAATTTTAGGGGACACCAAAGAATTTTTCAAAAAATAAAAATCAAGATATTTCAGATCTCTCAAATGTCTGGGCTTCATAACTTTCTAATATGTTTAAAACTACCAGAAATGCACAAAAATAACAACGAAAATAAATGATACACTGGTTGGTCAGAAATTTACAGCCATATTTATCTATCACAATGTAAGCAATTTTAGGGGGACACCAAATGTTACATTGTGAAGGCAGATTTCAGAATGATGGCATATCAACAATTCAGGAATTTTGCTCCAAATTTCACATTAATATAAGAGATTGATGTGTTTACTTGCTATAAAATCATCAGGAATACTCTAATCAGCTTATTTACTGAGATAAGATCATTTATATTTCACATGTTTTAAATGTCACACTTTTTTGTTGAATTTGGTGTCCCTGTTACATTGTGAAAACGTACATATTTTGTGTATAAAGATAAAACGGCACGTGCTTCATTATGTTTTTGGCTTTCAAAATAAGGGGTGTGTACAATCCTTTAATTCACACACCATCAAATTAATCTGAAAAACATCACTATGTAACAGGGACACCAAAATCCATTGGACCCCAGTTATAAAGAAACACCCATATATAAGCTGTCCTGTGTAGTCCTGGGGTTGATTTCACTAACATTACGATGCATCGTAGCTAACGAAGAGTTCAGCTCGTAACTACAACTAGACTTCACAAAGACAATAAAACCCTTCGTAAGTGTTCACTGCATCGTAAGGTACACGAATTATGCATTAGAAAAATCGAACCATTTGTTAATGTTGCGTGGGGTCAAGCTAACGATGGGTTTTGGTCTTACGATGGGTTAACGATGCATTTTAACGTTAGTGAAATCGACCCCAGGTCTTCTCCTGCCATGTGTAGGTTTGAAAGGAGCATATTGTTTGCATTGCTCATCTTACGGCATTCAAAGGATGTGGCCAAACCCCAACTTTGACAGAAATCATTATTTACAAACTGTTTATAAAAACCTAAATTACAAGTGCTTGTACTATACTCCGTAGTTCTCAAAATGTGATAAATAGTGCATCGACTTCCATCTTCAGTTTCCTTAGCTGGTTAAAGTGTATACAGCAGGGGTTCTCAACTAGTCTTACAAAGCACCACATAAATTAATTTATATACCGCATGAAAACATTCTTGTCATTTGATTGGTTGACACTGCATTAGACTGTCAAAAATATTTGGTATATTTCCTGCTTGACATCATAGCCGGGCATTTGTTGTCAATAAAAACTTGATATTGCCCTGGCGTGACGTCACCGCAGGGCAATATCAACTTTTTGGTTTGTTTACGTTCTGACATGTTCTTGCCGCAGCTGTCGGATGATCCTCAAGCATGCAAGCGCTGCTTGCCTTTGCTTTGGCGAGAGCTACTCAGCTAGGCTAGGCCAAGCTTGGCCTAGGCCCTAGGCTAGGCTAAGAATGTAGGCACGGTAAGCTTAAAGTTGCAGTAGGCCTATGGCTATGCACTTAGTTTTATCAAGTGAGTTTACACAAGTCATCAAATGACAAGAATATTTTTATACGGTATATAAAACAAATATTTACTGCTCTTTATTCGAGCAATTATGCAAAATATCTACCCTCGGTGACTGGAGACCGTGGACCTACTATTGCCCGACACCGAAGCACTGGGTAGATATTTTGCACAATTGCCCTCATGAGCAGTAAATATTTGTATAATATTGTAGGGGAAAGCACCAAACTTGCCTATTCCTCAGTGTATTCCAAATATATTTCTTTGTTTTTGGTGACTGTCAAAGCACCAATCAGTATTTGTCAAAGCGCCAAATTTGGCACGCACGCCACTCATTAAGAATCCTGGTATACATAATATTATATCATGATTACAGTGATTTGAGCCGTGCAATAGTTTGTTCCATTGCATGGCATGAAACAAACCTGTGTGATATCATGATATAAAACAAATATTGAATGCTTATGCATGTGCAATAGTACAAAATATATAATTCGGTCAAATTTGGACTGATCCATTTGAAAAGTCCAAATTTGACCTCATGATTTATTTTGTACTATTGCACTCTCAGACATTCAATATTTGTATATCTATACATTTTCAGGAAGGTTTTTGTAGTTGAAAATTTCTTACCTCTTTCTTTTTTTTTTTCAGTGTTTTACATGACAAGTTAAAAGTGAACCAGCACATTGGATACTGCCCTCAATTTGATGCGTTATTTGACGAGTTAACAGCCAGAGAGCATCTATGTTTGTATGCAAGACTCAAAGGAGTGCCCAGGAGGGAGGAGACAGAGGTAGGCAGTTAACACCATGGCCACTTCAGACCATGTCCTGGCGAGTTTTGCCTCTTCTTTTTTGTGCACAGAAAAGGGGGTGATATAACAAGCTCAGGATCTTCATTTTTGTCTAGTTTTTTGATGCCAGAATCAACAGATGTGTATTGAGATGTTTTGTAGTGGATGTGTTGAACACCATTCTCCTTCTCATTCGTAGCAGTCCTACATAACACACTATAAACATAACACACTATAATGAATGTAAAGTCTATCTTCAAAATAGCTCCCCGTTTCGCGGGGTTTTTACTCATTAATACGTGTTTTTAAGTAGTACTCTGCGCTGTACACACCCACTGCAATTCACGCAGTTGAATGTGATTGGTTGTTACCTTGATCGTCATGCCAAGTTCTTGTCACAGGGGAAAATTGACCAGTCATAGCAATCATCATACATCAGCTTTGTCAGTTGATTTAAATTCTGACTTACGCGTATGAACGGACTGCGTAGAAGCTCAATTGTTTTACTATTCTGGACGTGATTTTCAGGAGCTTATTTAGACTTTAGACTTTAGACTTGATGCTTTTTATAAATTTCAAGAATGAAATTTGGAACAACTATGACTTTACTAACTAGTTTAGTTGTATAACATTGGCTCATAATGGTACATTTCAGATTGTGGACTGGGCGTTAAAGAAGCTAGCTTTATGGCAATATCGAGACAAACCAGTAGGGACTTACAGTGGAGGAAATAAACGCAAACTATCAACTGCTATCTCACTTGTTGGCAGACCACCTATTATCTTCATGGTAAGTTATTTGGCTCTACTACTGAAACTTGCAAATGTTTATTATTCTAGGTTGTTCTTTTTGTCCTTAAGATTCAAGATGTTCTGAAAGATGAAAATCTGTCAAGAAAACAACCATCATATAGTTCTAATAATAATAATAATAATGATGATAATGACATTTGTATAGTGCCTTTTAACCGAATAGGATACAAAGTGCTCATGATTCGCTGCAGATAGATCGTCACAACCATTTCACTTCACTTAGAAGTGCTTCCATAGAGCACATTCTATCCTGTACTTTAGTTGTAATATTCACCCTTTGTGCAGCTTCCCAAAACCTGGGTGGGCAGACTCAGATGGACAAATCTAGTGACAGTTTTAGATGCAGGAAGAAGACCGGTGTACCTGGAGAAAACTTACAGAAGCGAGTATGGACTGTAAACTAAATGCACATACAGCGCCGGGGCCGGGAATCGAATCCAGGACGCCTGAAACTCATTGGTGCAAAGGGAGGGATGTACTGCTACACTAACTCGCTTCCCCACTTCTAATTGTGTTCATGATTTGATCTTATATATGAAAAATGCATTTAAAAGAGCATATACTTGCACAGGACTATTGGGACATTTCTTGATATGGACAAAGTGACAGTATTTTTTTTGAGCAGGTCTTTCTAGTGTGCATTGAATATTTAGTACATAGATATTAATTGAAATTTTGGGTGTTAGTTTATAACTTTAATTTTAGGTTAAATGTAATAGTGCAAACATCCTTTAATTTGTACTGATGGAATGACAGAATATAATTGTTTGAAAAAGTGATGTTTCCACAAAATGATTCGTAAAAGAAAAAGAAAAAGAGTGACATCTAAACATTTCTGTTTGTTTATTTATTTGTTTGTTTTTCCTCTTCCACAGGATGAACCAACTACAGGGATGGACCCTCATTCTAGAAGATTCCTATGGGATTTAATCCTATCAATAACTAAAGAAGGAAGATCAGTACTATTAACATCCCATAGGTAGGTAGTCAATAGACGCAGGATCTAGAAATGGACCCTCATTCTAGAAGATTTCTGTTGAATTTAGTCTTATCAGTATTCAAACATGAAAGATCATTGTAATCTTCATTAACATACTTTTACACCTTTATTTATCTAGCTATGTATTTATATATACTTAATTCAAACTTATAGAATCACACTAATTGGTTTTCTATTCGTTATATTCTTACATATGTTATATTCACAACATTTGGAGGAAATCCAGGCTATATAATTCCAATAGTGCATATGCATTAAATTTAAGGGAATAGTGTGAATTTTAAAAAAAAATGGAAAGAATTTTCGATTTATCAAGAAACCAAAGTGCTTAGAGAAAACCTGCATGGATTAGTATGGATTGACCGGAAATATTGCACCCGGGCTGCATTGCTGAAAGGCAATGAAAGAAAAGCTGCACCAACATGTCCCTCCGATTCTTCAGTATAATAGACCTGTCTTTTAGAAGCAAATTAAAGGGTTGACAATTGCAGGGGTTGGTAAATCAACTGTTTGTATTTTTTG
Organism: Ophiothrix spiculata; assembly: GCA_000969725.1. Classification (NCBI taxonomy): domain Eukaryota; kingdom Metazoa; phylum Echinodermata; class Ophiuroidea; order Amphilepidida; family Ophiotrichidae; genus Ophiothrix; species Ophiothrix spiculata. The sequence goes on along the minus strand of JXSR01S005370.1, from coordinate 24,927 downwards.
TGACTTGCTTTGCTTACTTTCCATGTTACATTGGCATTTGATATTTGAGTGGTGCTCTGGCAAAATGAGCGGAAAGTTGCGATTGAAGATTTTGAATTAACGGCTGCTAAAGTAAAAATGTGGTGAAAAGATCAAATTTTGTTTTTGACATAAAACGCATTAATGCATAAGTGTTAATCTATACCTCGCGTTTTGAATTATGCAGGGAAGTGCAATTATTCACGTGAAATTGATCGTGTTCATGCACTTTAGTAATCAGTAACTTTAAAATCGATTTGCGACAATTTTTACTGCCAGATTTTGAGTGGACTGCCATGTATTTCGATCTCTAATTGAAGATTGTATAAAGAAAGTATGATATATTATATATCATTCGAAAGCTGAGATTACTAGTATAGAGAATATGTCATAAACTCAATTTTGAAAATCGCAACTTTCTGCTCATTTTGCCACCACTCATTTTCTCACACAGTTTGTGTTTTTTAATTTAAATTTCATCTTTTTATGAAAATGGGTTTTTTTTGTTGTTTTCAGTATGGAGGAGTGTGAAGCCCTGTGCACAAGACTAGCAATCATGGTCAATGGACAACTGTGCTGCTTGGGCAGTATACAGCACCTGAAAAATAGATTTGGAGATGGCTATACAATCAAGGTCAAAGTGGGAGGTCATGGGGTCGGAGGTCATGCACCCAATAAGACTAATGTCATTCATTTTTTCAATGATACATTCCCAAATGCAATACTTAAGGTGAGTGGAATTATGCTTTGTCAACCTAGAAATCAGACTCTGTTACAAAATCTAAAGCAAATCCTGTGTCTTCTACAATATTGTGAACTGGTGCTTTTTGTGTTGCGGCTAGCATTGATTGATTAGGATAGATTAAGATTGATTAAGACCAAATCAGTGCGTATTAATATATTTTGTGCATGAATATGTCATGATTTTTGTATTATTTTTGGCTAATATTGTCTCTACCACATGGACAAACCTTTAAAAAAATTTCATTTAAATATTCAGAAAAATAAGGTATGTTTTATGATTCGAAAAATACAGACTAATGTATTTGAACTGTACTGTGATATTGGTTTAGTATGTGCATGACCCTATGGCTATATGCTTTGTACTTCAAGGTAGAGTATGCAAGTCGCACTACATTTATATTTCATGATGTAGTGAAAAAAGAAAACAGGAGAAAAAATAAGGATATTAGTTGGCTTTGTTATACCAGTTTGTCAAGCCATGGACATAACATATAATCATTGATCAAGCAAAGTATGATTTGTATACATGTCTCAAATACAGGGTCTAGCAATACGTATTTGTTGAACGAACTACTTAAAGAATCCTTAATTCATAGCATTGGAAATGTGTGTTCTCAAATTAAACCTTACCTTAATTTCCAGCCAAAATGATTTGATCTTTATGTATATCATTCCTATAATTGACATACTCCTGCCGTTGATGGGGTAAATCCACAGAATCGGACAAGGAATCGGAACTAGAAGGAGGCCAAGTAGGGTTATATCATACTTGGTCTCGTTCTGGGTTCAGATTCTCCGTCCGATTCTGTGGATTTACCCCATCAACGGCAAGGAGTATGTCAATTATAGGAATTGTCTATTAGGGGTTGTATTTTTTAATGTATAACTGCAGTGTTTACACAGTGACGGTGTTGTGAGAATTCATGCACAGATCACAAGTCACACAGTGATCTTACATTGCTTAAGGCTTCTCATTGTCAAGGGATGGCTGGGTGCCCCATCTATTAAGAAGATAAAGATGAACTTACACAGAACACGAGAAGGACCTGTTTCTGTAGGATCTAGGGCTTAAGCCATTGGGGTCAAGGAGACGAATGAAATCTCTTACAATTCTCAACTCAAAATAATATACCTATTTTTGGAATTTTTTCAGGGGTGGGTCACAATATAGGATTCATGTTCATAGAATTTGGGTGCTTGATCAGCACCACAGGCTCATAAATTTTAGAATGTTTTCAAAATTTAAAAAATCAGTCAACTGTAATAATTGGATATCATCTCAAAAGAGTGATTTAATACAAACCATATCAAACTACATTTTATTCATTGTTTTTTACTTTTTCTTTCTAGGATGATCATCATAACATGGTACAGTACGAGATGAAATTAGAGCATGTATCATTAGGTGAATTATTTGCTAAACTAGAAGAGAACCAAGCCAGTTTAGATATAGTAGATTACTCAGTCAGCCATACAACACTGGATAATGTAAGCTTATCGAGTTAACCCTTTGAACCCTGGCTATTCCACGTGTATCTGCACCGCTGACCCAGGCCAACCCGAAAGTTAAAAAACACAATTTATCTCTAAACTAATTTTGATTTCCCTTGCTTTACTTTTTCATTTCTGAATTGTTACAATAACCAGCATTCAAAAAGAATACTATTTATGTCGACCATATTATTCAACATTTACATTGTAGTCTATTGGTGAAGCCATGTGTGGTCAAAATTGTGATCAAATTTACTAAATGATGAGGATTTCTCACCTCTGTAGAGTAAATATGAGCAAAATGACTCATCAACCATATGGGTTCAAAGCTTCATTAATGTCTGCCGATATAAACAATTAAGACCATTGAAAATTGTAACTACCCATGCCTTTTGACTGACACATGACCTAAAAGCTGGTAAAGCAGCTCATCGGATATACGGTGCATGTATATGTGAGTTCAAAGGGATAAGTTCCATTGCAATTTTATAACTTGGTAACTCTGCAACAGTTTTATCACATGATTCAAAGCCAAGACATGTGATACAGAGTTTATGAGCGACTACAGAGGCGACTACCGAGGATTGAGCTGCCAGAAATCGGGATTTTGATTTTTGATAAGCTTACCAGAATAAACTGATAGAATATTATGTTGAGCTAACAACCATCCTACACATACACAGATGAGTATAAATGCAATCTACAATTGATAAAGAACCATGCCTGTGACTATGATGTTCCTGTTAGGAAATTAGCAGTGAAAAAAAACAAATCTTGTTAAGGGCAGCAAGTCGACATACATATTTACTGTGGGTGTTTGCCTACTTGATTGCGACTTTGGTACCCGAAATCAGATATGCTCTTTCACTCGCATGGAATAAAGCGCATTTTCAGGTAATAACCGCAATAGTGAACCGACTTGCTGCCATTATCCGTTTTCGAAAAAAACGCATCTTGGGAACCTTGATCAGTCCGTTTCTAAGGCTCACAAAATGCTGAATCCCACATTAGAGTATTTTCATTGACACAAGTAGAATGATATCAATAAAATTTTAACTCAAAAACTCCACATTCTATGTTCACTGCTGTTTTAGTTATCAATTTTATTGACAGGATGATAACTTAATTCATGAGAATTATGGACAAAATGATAACTTGTTTCATTTTTTCTGGTTCTTTCCATCAGGTATTTGTACACTTTGCCAGGAAGCAAACCGGTCAGGAAGAAATCACAGAGAAAAATAAGAAAGAAGAGCAGACGACGGCAAATGTAGAAATGCATTCACTAATTACCCATGATGCACTAGCACAATCAGATGAAAACTTAGCTGCTGGTTTACACAGTACTCAGGTATTACGGGTTTGCTGGGAAACTAGTATAATTTTAATGTAATTAGGTATCACTCTCACATTGAAAATGAGGCCCCACTCAGTGTTGTTCAATCTACAATAATCAGCTAAAATAGGTGATTTATTTACTGATTAAACATGCATGTTGTTATTTGAATCATTCTCCAAAGATTGTTACAACATTTGTATAAAAAGTCAAATGTTGCTAAAAACAAAAGTGTAAAAACTGAATTTGTGGCTCAAAATATTACTATTGACAATTTTATTGACAAAGAGCCCAGTAGATAGTC
>JXSR01S005368.1:7034-26215 GCA_000969725.1 Ophiothrix spiculata | reverse complement strand
ATAACACTCATTCATACATTATTGCTATATACTGTAGATAACACTCATCCATACAATATTGCCATCTACTGTAGATAACACTCATCCATACATTATTGCTATCTACTGTAGATAACATTCATCCATACATTATTGCTATCTACTGTAGATAACACTCATCCACACATTATTAGCTATTATTGCTACCTACTGTAGATAACACTCATCCATACATTATTACCATCTACTCCAGCAATATTTTTGAGAACCTTGTCACATGACATTGTAGAATATGCCTTGGAGATGTTAATCAAAAACTAATTTCATGATGATTGCAATTCATGGAGTCTAATTAACATAAATTTGCCTAAAAGTCTGAAACTGACCCAAATTTTCAGCAATAAAAAATTATTTTTAGGCTTTTGAAAAGATTAGTACCAGTAAAATATATAAAATATACTTGTCCATGTCTTTTTTGAATTTGTAAAATAACATTTCCAATTGTACAGGAATATACTCCAACTTAATGGGGAAGGCACAATGAAATTGTATACATTGTCAAAGAGAATAAACCGTAGAAACTTAGTATATGCCACATCCAGTTTTGCTTCATAACACTACCTTGGCCATAAAATAAACAAGATTGGATTTGCTAAAAAGATGCTAAAATAAAAGTTGCATTAATCTTAAATCGGAAAATGATATATTTTATCACTATTTCTCAGCCAAATTGTCATGATGAAGCAACACACGCAGCCATATACTGAGTTTCTAAGGTATGCAAGATGCAATACATTCTCGGCAAAAACCCGAAATACGGTACCCCAAAATTCTGTCTCCATGCTGGAATAAAAATGTCGACCAGTCTGGTGTCTCCCATAGTCCCGTAGTCCACATAGTTTGTATCATGGCTAGATGTTGTTGGACACTGAGCGGGTATAGGACAAGGCACTGCAATCAGGGCTAGGCTCGTAGTACAGCCTAGTGTGTTCCAGTAACATGGTATCTACAGGGTGAGTCAAATTAAAGTGTAATCAACGGGAGTAATTTTTTCAGGAAATCTTTTTATGTTTATCAACCTTAATTATACTTGCTAAATAGCAAATTTAATCAGCTTTCATGAGAATTTTAGTTTGTTGAAATTGACCAATGCATTCAAAAGTTACAGCCGTTTAAGTAAAGGGACCCAATTTTGATGTCGAACAAATTTGCTTCAAAACAAACTCTTTACTGCACAGCAGTGGGTAATATCTTATTAATAGTGCATTGATGAATTTGACGCAACATTCAAAATGTTAAAAGGACACACATTTTGCAGAGATACTGAAGAAGATTCAATGATGCAGATAAAAGTACTGATGGTCATTTCAAATATCAGTGCAGAATCTTGACAACCAATGCCAGGAGATAAATCATAGCCCAACAATGTAGCAACCAGCACTGGCATTTTGTTGCAATTAGGTATCATCAGACTCATAGTCCGGTTGAAGATCGCCGTCTGTTTTGTCTGTTATTTACGGATCCGTTCCAGGTCCCATCACCTCAAGCTATATAAAATATTGTTTATGAGCTAAAGACCACAAAACTCTTCTTAACAGAAACAAGGAAGGGTTTGAAATGTTCTGATCCCAATGATTCAATAAAACCACAACCGAAAGAGAACAGCTTTTTTGAAAGATCTGAACATTACCTCAAGAGTCAACCCACAAGTCCATATTTCACAGTCCACATTCAACAGCCTATTGTTTTCTTGTTGTTTTATTTCCAAAGACATTCCTATTATAACAATTGAAAGAGACAATAGCATTTGTTGCCAGTACGCATGTAAACTAAATAGCGTAGTTTGTTACCGTTAAAATTGGGAACCTCCACTCAAATGACTATAACTTTAGAATGCTTTGTCAAATTTCAACGGGATAAATTTTCTATGAAATATTACATATCATACAGGAACAAAGAATAAAAGAAACTGGTTATATAAAATCACTGATTAGATTACACTTTATTTTGACTCACCCTGTATATATTTTTTGATGTCATACTTTTAAGGCAAATATCTACTCTTGTACACAATATTAAGACAAACACATAAATTAATATAGTTCCAAAAGTGTTACACTTTTATACTTTATTTATGTTTTCAAGTTATAAAACAAACCATTTTTCACAAATTGTGAGACTTCAGCCTACCTTAAAAATTTGCCTCAGCTTAAATAGTATTAAAAACTCTTTTGTAATGAAATTGATTGACATTGCACCTAATTTACATAATTTTATTATTTACACAATTAAAAATGCATCAAAATCAGGCAAAACTGAGCTGTATAAAATTTACAACTTAAATTCTTTTGTTTTTACATAGAACAGGGGTTCTCATTTAGTCCTTACAATGAGCCACATAAATTAGAAAATTGTAGGAGATCGGCAAATCGTATCCCATTTCTCTAAGTGTATTTCTTTGTTTTTTAGAGAGTGTTAAAGCGTCAATCAGTACTTGTCAAAGCGCCACATATGGCGTATGATGCTAGTTGGGAATCACTGATCTAGAGTTATAAAAACTCTATTATGTGTAAGTTCCCTTCCCTACTCCTTAAATAAAAAAATGTTTTTATGCATTGGCATCAGTGTTCCCGCTAAGGCCGTATGGCGCAAGGGGTTCCCAAAACAAAAAGTCGAAAGTAGGGTTTTGGTTATACAAACTGTCAGTTATTTCAGTTTTATTTAGATTATATTCAAAATAACTCTTAATTTTTGAGGTGATCTTTCCGAAATTGGCAATGGCGAGATGTATTTTTTTCTTTTATATCGCTTTGGCGCAACGTCAAAATCCTTAGCGGGAACACTGATTGGCATAGCTCGGAAGTACTGAAAATTTTTACATCATTTCCAGGATTGTTTGAAATGTACTTAGTTGCACATGTAACACTTTCATCATTCAATGCACTTATACTGACATTTCTCATCAAGACTGGGTGGTGGATATATCCGGAGGGGGGTGTTACTTACAATGACAGAAGGTAAGGGTACTATGTGCCGCCCTCAAGACCCCCTTTTCAAGCCTCCTCTTCAGCTCCCCAAGATGCTCATTTCAAGATTACTTCATTTCCGAACACCCCATTTCTCAAAAGTGTGTTATATTAGGTTTTCAACCTAATTATGAGCGATTTTCAGCTGAAATATTCATATTTTTATTGGAATAAAGCAGTTCCTGAGAACTCAATTTGGGTAAAAATCAGTTCCATAGACCCCATTTTTGACCAAAAATCAGTTCCACAAGACCCTATGTTGGCTTTCGCGGATATCACATACCTACCAAAATTGTTTTGAGTACCCCCCCCCCCCCGAAGGATATATCATCAACCGTCTGATTTTATACCGGGAATAGAAGAACATTCACATTTCTGAGTACTATCTTGATGTATTTACTAATAATAGATTTATAACTGCTCTTGCCAGATTGAGATGTTCTAGTCACTGTCTTTGAGTTGAAACAGGACAAAGAGAAAATTTGGCTCACGATAAGCGTATTTGGAGGGGAATATCACAACCTAAGTGCTGATAGGTCTGCGCCTTCGGTCATTGGCCACAAATGACCTAGTTTAAGGCAAAATGGTTCTGACGATTCCCTTGTTACGGCGTAATAATAATGGCCAGCGCTTTGTATCCACTGGAAAAGGCGCAATATAAATGCCGGCATTATTATTATTATTATTTGTTTTCTATGCGATGCTGAAGAAGTAGAATATGAATTGGACATTCTTTTTAAATGTGACTTCTTCAATCATGTTTGAGCAATTTTTTTCCCTCCTGTCTAAAATCAAGACCAACAATCTCTAGTATTCAAAAGCATCTCAAATTGGCAAGTGTTTCAAATTGAAAATCATCTCATAATGTATCTCTTTTTGCTTCAAAAAATAATAAGCAATATGAGATACATGAGATGATTTTCAATTTGAGACACTTTTGCCAATTTGAGATACTTATGAATACTAGTGAATGGCTAACTTCATTTCATTTCCCTTAGGCCAAAAAAAAAAAAAAATTGTTTGGTTGCCCTCCACCGACCGACCCTATTTTTCAGCCCAACCCAACCTTTTTTTTATTGAAATTTTTTTTTCTAAAAAAATATGCAAAACTTACCGCGAAAACTACAAATCACTACAAGAAGTATTTGATTGTTTTGATTTGGATGTCGAATGGGAAGTTGTGAAAGCTGGAGCGGCCGATCAATCTAGCAGTCCGTGGGGGAGTATTAAAAAAAAACGACCGACCGACCCTCTCTGAAAAAAGCTGTGGAGGGCAACCAAAGAATTTTTTTTTATGTATGCATGCAATGTATTGATTAACATTTTTAGGGCCAGCAACCTCCATGGCTAAGCCCACTCTTCTTATTTTATTCATTAAGCCAAATAAAAAATAGACATGATTCTTGTCCCACTCTCTTTTCTTTCTTTCTTTTTAAAGATTTTTCAAAAGTCTTTTTATTTTGTAGTATTTCAGTTATAATTTATTCTAAAACATTTTTAAAGGGAAAACTTACTTAGGATTTGCAAACAATATATGAAGCATTCCAGAGTGTTCTGTGATCACTTTTATAGGGTCCAACTCTAAAAGGACCTCTTGCAGATATCATTTTGCATGTTGAACAAAAACGCACCACACACGGTACTATTTTGTGAGGTTTACCAAAAAATAAAAAGGCCCGCTAAATTTGTCAAAAAACGGGATGAGAAACATGTTTTTATTTTTAAATGGCCTTAATGAAATTTGCATATCTGATTATCAGTCCCATCCACAGGTACATCAGGCAACCTGCTACACAAAGCCTGCAAATCAATACCGATTTCTGAAAACGCCAACACGCAATTATCTTTCAACACCAGCGCTTCGCAAACGCTTCGACACGGTCCCTGACTGCTGCTAGCGAGTGGACATCCTGGGAACGTAGCGGCACACATGAATCTCAAGGCCATGCGGTCGCATGTGCGGTATTTGTAGAGACTTCTCAAGCTCAGAGCAGCTGCTGTGACTGATTTGAATCCGTCTACGCCTTGCGTGACGTAGTTAGGGAAGAAACTTGCTATGTACGGCAGCTCAGGTTCACATTGTATATCAGTGTAATCTTGGTATAAAGCGCACCCATCTGTAAAGAGAAATTAAAATCACACATTGAAACAAGATGGTTCGCGAACCAGTAGTCTCGCCTAGCCTGCGTACCGACCGCCTACTTAATCATCATTCAGTTGTGGGGTGGAGTAGGATAAGGTAGGAGTGACGTTTGGTCAAGTACTTTCTATGGTATAAGTTTAATCCATGTGGGGTCAGGTGTTCATGAGTTATGACCTTGACCTCAACATGACCTTGGATGACCTCATGTCAACTTTTTGAACAATTTTGGAAATTTGACCTCGACTGACCTTGACCTTGGGTAAATTACTTTCTATGGTCTAAGTTTAATCCATGTGGGGTCAGGGGTTAATGAGTTATGAGCTTGACCTCAAAATGACCTCTGATGACCTCAGGTCAACTTTTTGAACAATTTTGGAAATTTGACCTCAGACACTATGAATTTTTAACACTAAAAATCACACTGAAAATCAGAGAGTGACTCTGAAAATCCATGAAAATGGCCTAGAACAAAGGATTTGAGTAACCCTGAAAATTTTTCAAGTATAATGAGTATTGATTGGCAAGTACTTAGAACAATAATGACAGTACACACTTGAATTTCAGTGTGATTAGCATTGTTTTCAGTGTGATTACCAGCCAGATATTAAGGATTCAGACATGTTTCAGTCCAATTTCAGTGTGATTAGCAGCCAGGTTTACCAACTTGGTCATGTTGGTATTTGCATACTTGAATAACAAAAGAACTTTTCAGTGATATTTTCAGTGCTCATTTTCTTTGTTTACATCTCAGCCTGTATTTTCATGGATTTTCAGTGGTAAATTAATTTTCAGTGTGATTTTCACTGTTAAAATTTCATAGTGAGATGACCTTTTGACCCAAGGTCAAGTACTTTCTATGGTCTAAGTTTAATCCAAGTGGGGTCAGGGGTTAATGAGTTATGAGCTTGACCTCAAAATGACCTCGGATGACTTCAGGTCAACTTTTTGAACAATTTCAAAAATTTGACCTCAAATGACCTTTTGACCTTGAATGACCTTCACCGCACCCCCCAAAAAGGCGCGTCGCGTGTGCTAATCCCGAACCCCTTCATGTCACCAAGTTTCATTACCATAGCCCTTATGATTTAGGAGATATACTTAAAATTAAAAATTATGCATAAATTATGCAAATTAGGTACTTTATATGCATAGTTTGTGTTCAAATTGTACGCAGCGCCAGTTCAGCCTCAACCCTTCCCACTCACCAAATATCATCTACATAGGGCATACGGTTTCCGAGATTTGCTCCGGACAAGAAATGCGGACGGCGAACGGCGGACAGTTTTAAGGAATGTTATGTCTCTTACTGAAAAATTTTCAGGCGAGACAAAAATGCATGCATAATTTTTATTAACAATTTTAAAGGCATACATTTGGGGTACTTAAGTTGTGATTACACAGGATATGTCTACCGAGTGACAAGTGAGTCAAAAAAACTGCAATAATAAAAGCCATATTTTAAGAACAAGAGATACCATGAACATGAAATGTATATATCTAAATAGATCACAGATTTACCTTTAAAATGGGGAAAGAATGGGGAAAATTGAAAAAGGCGTCATAGAGATACATTTATTTGAATAGGAAGGTATAAAAGCAGTTCTGTCCAACTGTCGTGCATATGTCTTATTCAAGCTTAATATGGGGAGTGCCCTCCTCAGGCAAAACCTTGGGCATATGTTGAATGTAAAAGAGCTTTTATATTTTCCCTAATAAAATTTTCCCTTCATCCATGCATCAGGAATCCAGCACATCGCACACAAGTAGAACAATTTCAGCTATGGCAAGCTACACATAGTGAGTAGTGCCTAGACAGCACAAATTTGATGTAAGTATACTGAGTGAGTCAAAAAAACTGCAATAGTTAAATAAAAGCCATATTTTAAGAACAAGAGATACCATGAACATGAAATGTATAGATCTAAATAGATCACAGATTTACCTTTAAAATGGTGAAAAAATGGGGAAAATTGATAAAAGGCGTCATAGAGATACACTTATTTGAATAGGAAGGCATAAAAACAGTTCTGTCCAACTGTCATGCATATGTTTTATTCAATACGTAGGACACAATTATGACATACTCTTTTCTCTTTGGTTTGGGTACGTTGAAAAGGACCGTTTGAGCTTGGTGGCCCTGAATATTCAATATTCGGTTGAACGTGGACTGGGACACATGTGGCAAAGAATTTCTTTGCGAACTCACTTCGGGATCCATTGCCTGACGAACGCGGTCGACCTTTCTCCTGCTTCTTGCCATTCGCGGTCATCAAGATCTCTCTTTATTTAGTTTATGGACTGTTCTTGTTCTTTTGAATTTCACCTGAATTCATAGATGGTGGGTGGATGCACATGGTACACCCGATTGGGATATTGCACCCCGGAATCTCCGTTTCACTTCTGCATGAGATTTGGTGGTAAAATAAACCTCAGCAATAAGAGCACGTTGCTCGTGTGTGAACTGATCTTGAGGCAATTTAAACAGTGACTGATCGATAAGCTCTCCCTTCTAAGACAGTACCCCCAAACGTGTCATTTTGCACTTGAAAATACCGCCTAAATTATCTTTTATATCTAAATTAATAGATTAAGAGGAGATTTTCACTGGAGTAAAGTAATCGGTTGGTGTTATTATTCAAGAGGTGCATGCACGAAATTCAATTCAATATTGGTTATGAACTGTCGTTTGACGAGGCATGCTCATTTGGTCAGAACTGTTTTCATACCATAATATTCAAATAAGGATATCTTTGCAATGCCTTTATCAATTTGCACCATTCTTTCACCCTTTGAAAGCTTTATTCATGATCTATTTAGAAATAAATATTATTTGTTCGAAATTACTTTTGTTCTTACAATATGGCTTCCATCTAATTATTGCAGTTTTTTTGACTCGCGTGGTATATAATCCTATTTGTCCCGGTAAATGGTTCCACTCAATTGTCACTCTGATATCAGACGTATCCTTGTTGTTCTACAAAATTGGCTAAGCAACAGAGTGAAAAAGGTACAAAATCTTTACATGGCAATGGATGGATTCTTGCAGCAAATATTTAAAAGAGTGAAAAAAGTGAACAGTAGGACAGCCAAAACGCAAGATCAAAGGATGCCGACAAAATTATTAAACACGAGGACTTTGCAGCGCTGAACTGCACACTTTGGGGTCGAAGATGATGTTGTTAATAATATTTTCTTTAATCAATAAAAAAAAATTCTGTTCATCGCTTTGAATTTCTAAAGTTATCACATTAAAGTTCAGGAAAAGCTCTTTTAAACGCATATTTTCTTTACAGATATTATTCAGTTATAATTGTAACATCTTCATCTACAAGTTTTTGTTGTAAAATTACGACTTGAAACTAAAAAGTTTGTTTACAATTTTGTTCTCTGAATAGAAAAATATCCATTGCTCTACAGTTTTCAACATGATTTAAATTCGCCAGAACAAACTTTGGTTTTTTAAAGCCGCCTATTTCCAGTTATGGGCACCTTTCAGGAAAGCATGAAATTAACAATAAATAAACCATAACATTAGCCTCGATTATACACATTTTACGGCAATTTTTCCCTGTCTTTGAGAGGCAAATGCGTATTTTCCACTGCACGATGTTTAGAAAACCCGCGTGGAGAAGCGCAACGCAGAAGAATTTACGCGTTTAGCCTCCTAATTACGCAAACGCGAAACTAATAGGTAGGCTGATGGAGTAAAAATAGCGACATGATATTGAGAAATCAAATAAATATCAACAAAATCCTTTCTTGTCAAATATCCAACGTAATTTTGGAAAAACTAACAAAAGTAGGTTGTAGATCAGAAATAGATCGTTATATTTCCTGAAATTCAGAGATGGGCACCTCGCAATTTTGAAAATACAGATGAAACGCAGTGAAGGTAATTCTGTGGAGTTTTCTTGCCGTAAATTTGGGACAAAAGTAATGTGATCAAGTATTAAAACATCTTCAATCTCAATGATTTTAAATAACCATATAATTTGAAATCTTTGCAACATTATCCCGTTCAAAGCGTTTGTTTTCAAGAATGTATATCCGAAAACGAAGTTTTTGAAAAATATTGACCTTTTTGGGTTATCTTTGCTTGTCAAAACTGCTGCGTAAGGCTACGCGGGACATCGCGTCATGTTTAATAATTTGACGATATAAAGGCCCCTGGCTGTCCTACTGCTAAATGGATGTTCAAATTCGTACTAGTAACTCATTGTTGGGCTGCACTCCAATTGAGGGGCAAATTTGTTAACCCTTGAAAACCTACAGACCAGTATACCACCAATCGTGTATACGAGTAATTTTACCTTTATTTTCTTCATTTAAATACTGATGATTGAAACAATTTAGACAATTTCAGAATAAAAATGAAAAACCATCAGGAACTTAAAATTCAAGTAAGTGTCAGAAAGTGATTTAGAAGCTGGCCAATGTCATGGTAACAGACATACATGAAATGAATATGATTCAATGGGTTACATGGATGATTCGAGGCATTGAGTCTAATTTTGATCACACGATCTTTAAGGGGGGAAAGCACGTTACTCAATTTTACGTTTTTGCAAGTTTATTTTGCACCATAACTTTTTAATAAAAAGCTTAAAGTTAATAAAAGTATACATTTACAGAAAGGAATTTTCACAAGGAACATGATGGTGATGTTGATTTTTTGGCCATTTGGGCTTCCAACCAAGCTAAAAATATCAGTTTTTTTAAAAATGACTTCAGAATGGGAATTTTAATTTAAAACACCCATTCAGATGTTGCACCTTTTTTTTTTTTTAGGATTTTGGCCAATTTTTTGATTTTCATGCCAAATAAGGTCAAAAATTAACTTTTTTTCATTTTTTGACCTTATTTAGCATGAAATTAAAAAATTATAATCCTCAAAAATAAAAATGACGCAACATCTGAATGGGCGTTTTAATTAAAAAATCCCATTCTGAAGTCATTAAATTTTTTTTGTTATTTTTAGCTTGGTTGGAAGCCCAAATGGTCCAAAAATGTGTTTTTTGTTAATTTCTCAAAATCATGTTCCTTGTGAACATTCCTTTCTGGATATGTATACATTTATTAACTTTAAGCTTTTTATTAAAAAGTTACAGTAAAAAAATGAACTTGCAAAAACGTAAAATTGAGTAATGTGCTTTCCCCCTTCAGTTTACTATATTCTCTAGAAAGTACTTACAATTGCACTCAGCATTAGTGTATTCATCAGCTGCCTGTGACGTCATTTCACAATCAGGGTAGCCGTTACAAATCTGAGCAGGCGGAATACAAGTCGAGTTATCAGCACCACACGTGATCTCATCGGCTTTACACCCAGATGAATCGGCTGATTCTGTAACAAGAAATTCAATAGATAATGTGTTAAAGTCATTTCACAATCAGGGTAGCCATTACAAATCTTAGCAGGCGGAACACAAGTCGAGTTATCTGTACCGGACGTGATCTCACTGGCTTTACACCCAGATGAATCGGCTGATTCTGTAACAAGAAAATCAACAGATAGTGTGTTAAGGTCATTTCACAATCAGGGTAACCATTACAAATCTGAGCAGGCGGAACACAAGTCGAGTTATCAGCACCACACGTTATCTCTTCAGCTTTACACACAGATGAATCGGCTGATTCTGTAACAAGTAAATCAATAGATAATGTGTTAAAGTCATTTCACAATCAGGGTAGCCGTTACAAATCTGATCAGGCGGAACACAAGTCGAATTATCAGCACCACACGTGATCTCATCGGCTTTACACCCAGATGAATCAGCTGAATCTATAACAAGAAAATCAATAGATAGTGTGTTAAGGTCATTTCACAATCAGGGTAACCGTTACAAATCTGAGCAGGCAGAATGCAAGTTGAGTTATTATCACCACACGCTAACTCATCAGCTTTGCAACCACTTAAATCAATCGATTCTGGAACAAGAAAATCAATAGATCAATTTTATGTGCCATTTAGAGGTTTTTAAATTAGATTAACCATAGGCTTGTTCTTGTTGCATCGGTACAGTCACAAATAATCAAGCTTTGGTGCAACTCCTTACCTTCACACGTGTCCCCAGTCCATCCTCCTGCACATACACAGAAATATGCACCATCACCTTCAAAACACAAGGCACCATTACGGCTTATTCCTGGTGCATAGTCACAAATATTCAAGTTTTGGTGCAACTCCTTACCTTCACACGTGTCCCCGGTCCATCCCTCAACACATACACAGAAATATTCACCATCACCTTCAAAACACAAGACACCATTACGGCTTATTCCTGGTGCATAGTCACAAATAATCAAGTTTTGGTGCAACTCCTTACCTTCACACGTGTCCCCAGTCCATCCTTCTGCACATACACAGAAATATGCACCATCACCTTCAAAACACAAGGCACCATTGCAGCTTATTCCTGGTGCATAGTCACAAGTAATCAAGTTTTGGTGCATCTCCTTACCTTCACACGTGTCCCCAGTCCATCCTTCTGTACATACACAGAAATATGCACCATCACCTTCAAAACACAAGGCACCATTCTTACAGGGGTTACTGGCACATTCCAGGGTTTCTGAAAATTATGGAAAAGTTAAAATAACAGGTCAAGGTGAAGGAGAGTGCCTATATTAAGCATCAGTGGTGTGCCAACGATTTTCTGAGAAGTGGGGCACAAGCATCAGTTTTCCTTCGTATAACACTTAAACTAAAAAGTTACCCCAAAAATTTTTGATGTAACTATTGAAAACCGACAAGTAAAAAAAAAAAGTTCTTACAAGCGCGCATACATCCTTTTCAATGATTTTATTACATTTCAAACTACTTTTTTCTCTTTTCATTTTTTTTTCTCTCCCGCCCTTTCTTTTTCTATTTTTTTTATATCCAGATCCCTGAATGGACCTTTTCCCCCCGACTGACATACCGAACTGGGGCACATGCCCCCCACTTTGGGCACACTACTGTTTAGCAGAGATCGAAAGTACCCATCTTGCTTTCAAAGCAATTGGGTTTTCTCCCGGGGGTGGGGAGGGGTTACATTGATGGAAGGTACGGGCATGTGCGCCCTCAAGACCCCCTTTTCAAGCCTCCTCTTCTGCTCCCAAGATACTCATTGGTGACATTTCATGAGGTGGGTCAAAAATGTGTTACATGGTCAAAATGGTCAAAAAAACAATTGTTTGATATGATGTTAATATTATTGATCTCTTTCAATTCAAGTAACTTTTTAGCCAAATATCACTTTTCTTTTGGCATAATGAGCTAATTAATGGTTAATTGCTCCATAGACGGTAATGCAAACTGTAATTTTCAAACACGTTTTTCTCAAAATGGCCTGTTTTTACTAAAGCAAGTCATAAATTAGAATGATTAATAGTAAACAATTCATTTTTTCAGGATATGTTCAAAACACTTTAATAGTTACTTTGATGCATTAAACTTGAAACAGATCCCTTAGGGTCTTGGTGTTGATGACCTTCAATTAATTAGAGGCGGGCTATACAAGGGGAGAAAATGGTGATGCTTCAGATCATTCTGTCTTAATTCTTATTTGATGCAGCTTGATCCCCTGAACAATTTGACACCAAATTTGTCAAAATCGGACAAAAAATGAGAAGGTGCTGCCCAAAAAACTGATTGAGGGGAGAGGGGGTCTGAGGAAGGTCTAAAAATGATAAATTTGCCAATTACTGTAATTATATACCAAATTTTAGCCATGTTGGTGACTATCTGTATGTATTTGAGGTCACAGAATCCATTTGTGAATGTTCCAGCAGTGTCAAACCTTCCAAAATGGCGATATTGTCTCAATTTGGGTATCTACCGCATCCGTAGGCACCGCATCCTTAGGCACCACCACCCTTGTACTGCCAAGTTCAAACCATTGTCTCTCTTAAATTATGTAACCCATGAGGGCCAAATTACTGCCACAGATAGCAGAAAGTGTAAGCTTTTAAATGAGACATTAAACAAGTCAATAGGCCAAGGAATAGTGAATTTACATCAAATTAAGTTCGAGAACCCACAAAAAAATGTAACAACACCACCTTTTTAGCATACCCACCTAATGACATTCCACCCATTGCAAGATTACATCATTTCCCCCATTTTGAAGAAAATGACTCAAATGTATGTTTTATTAAGTTTTCAAGCTAATTTTGAGCAATTTTTTAAGTTTTTCCCATATTTTTATGGGCAAAAAGCAATTCCTGAGACGTCAATTCTGAAAAAAAAAATCAGTTCCGCAAGACCTTATGTTGGATATCACATACCTACCAAAACATGTGTGCGTACCCCCCTGGGGTTTTTCTCCTAAACATGTTTACTACAAAAACAACAGATTTACTTCTCTGAGCAAATGATAAAATGAATGTTACATTATAGGTAAAACAAAAACTTATTGAACAATGTAAACAAAAATCCAGGATATGGCTTGCATTAACAAACAACTGGGCCCTGCACTCTGGACTTCTGTGTAAACTATCCAATAAATTATTGTTCAGCCTATAGTCATAAATCAAGTGACAATAGATTTATGGCCCATTATTCTGTTTTTGATTTAAGAAAAGGCAAATATTGAATTCAAGTTTGTATCATGTAAATATATTAGGGGTATATACTATACGGAACTCTTTTCTTTAAATGTAGAATATCATTCAGGGGTTCAGTCATGAAGAATAAATCTTTAAAAAATTAAATAACACCACATTTTGCACTAGTTTCTCAAGTGTAGGGGAGCTTTTATTTGAGACAAATGATTGAATGTAAATGACCTAATCATATATTTTCATATATGTACCTTCTTCACAGAGAGTTCCTTGATATCCATCTGGACATGCGCATGTGAAACCTGAACCAGAACTGTCATCGCAGGAACCACCGTTAAAACACGGGTCAGAACTGCATGGCCCTGTATCGGATGCAATTGGGAAATAAAATTGAAAATATGAGTTAGATATATTCATTTTGACCTTGGAGTTCAGGGAGAGGGAGGGGGGGGGGGGCTTTTAAAGCCTGAACCAATGAACCACCATTAAGACATGGATAAGAACTTCATGGTCCTGTATGGGATACAATGAAGAAAACTAAATTGACCCTGTAGCCCGGGGAGGGGGCTATAAAGCCTGAACCAATGAACCACCATTATAACATGGGTCAGAACTGCATGGTCCCAGTATGGGATACAATGAAGAAACCAAATTGAAAATATGAGTAAGAAATATATGGCCCCGGGGAGGACCACTTACATTAATGGAAGGCATGGGTATCTGCCACCCTCAAGATCCCCCCTTTTCAAGCCTCCTCTTCAGCTCCCAAAGATTTCTTTAGTTAAAAAAACTCTCCATTTCCAAAAAGATCGAGTGATCAAAAAATGTGTTTTCACAGCTTTCAACCTAACTTTTTACCAATTTTCAGTTCTCATAGTCATATTTTCATGGCAAAAATGAAATTCTGCACCCGGTGTTGATTTTGAAGGGTATGCCTACCATTCTCTAATTTTGAGCTCCGTGGCTAATGACTCCATTACACAGACTGGTATATTTGGTCTGTCTGGCATATTTCCCTATAGAGAGGTGTCCTGCTAAGGCCTTATGGCATGCCATTGGCGCAGGAATCTGTAAAATTGCATGGTGCCACAGAGTTTTGAAAGTGTGTGAAAAGATGTTTTTTCTTGCTTAGGCCAATTTTCAGCCTCAGCTATATATTGTGGTACAAGCACCTTTCAAACATGGTGAAAATTATTTGAATTGGTGGAAGCATAAAAACCTTAGAACGACATTGCTCTATAGAATAACACCCCTGTCATATTTGTGTTCCTCTTCCAAGTAATATATCGACATGCGAGGGCAAGAAAGTGCATACCTGTCAAGTCTCCCGATTTAGGCGGGAGTCTCCTGATTTTAGGCAGGCCTCCCGATCGGGTAACCATACAGCTACATATCTTCCGCTTTTTTAAAAATCTCCCGATATCTCCCGCATTGAAAAAACAAATCTACTGCGATGTTCCCCTAGCATGTACTCCAGACCGCGTACATGGTACATTTTGTTAATAGATTGAAAATTAGATCGTTTTGTGAGTCGTATGTGCACTTTGGAAACCCCTTTTGTCCCTTTTTAGTTTTCAAAAGCTCCTTTAATTTTTCTGGGGTGTACCTTTTGGGTCTCAAAGTCAGTTGCCCATAGACGTTACTCATAAATTAATTGATTACAGAAATCTCCCGCATCAGAATATGAAAATGTTGACAGGTATGAAAGTGGTATCTGCAATGGCTGCCATATGTTATATTTAATAATAATAATAATGTGAGATTTTTGAGCGCTCATAACAAAGAAGCCGCTGAGCGCTGTTACATACTTGTAACAAAACCTAAGAAATATACAATCTTTACAAAGACAAATTGTTACAAACAGAATCATGTACATAGGAGAAAATTTGGAAAGTTATAGGTAATTTCTCATACAATCACTGAAAATAGTCTTCAAAAAGTAGAGTCTTGAGAGTACTCTTGAACTGACTAGTGGTCATAATTGGAGCAGCGTTCCTGATTATTGAAGGCAGATTGTTCCAGAGTTTTGGTCCAGAAACAGCGAATGATCTTTGTCCATAGAAATTTGTTCTTGGACGCTGCGTAGTAAATCCGAAAGAGACTTGAGATGAGGATCTGAGAGTGCGAGCTGGTGTATAGCGGCTGAGCAAATTAGCAAGATATGCAGGAGAGTGATCGTGAAAAGTTTTAAACACCAGAAGGATGATCTCATATATTCAATTCAATATAGGCAGCCAATGGAGATCTTGTAACACTGGAGTGATGTGATCTCTGCGTTTAGTCAGCGTGACAAGAGTAGGTTTTTAAAGATCGTTGTCAGGAAGGCCCACAAGGAGAGAATTACAGCAGTTACGGCGTGAGGTAATGAAAGCGTGTACTAGACTCTTAGTGGTATCATTGTTGAGGTATTTCCTAATTCTGCCAAGCTTATAGATAAAAGCCCAGCCACTGCGACAAACGTTGCTTATGTGAGTCTTTAGCAAGAGATGGCTATCTAAAGTGACACCGAGATTGCGGGCTTCAGGACTAGGATTGATATATCACCAATCTTTACAGGTGGAAGTGGTTCACAGTCAACAAAGCGAGAATGGAAATATAATATCTCAGTCTTATTGTCATTGAGTTGGAGTTTGTTGTTCAAAGCCCAAGCTTTAATGTCACGAATACAACCTTCCAAGCGTCCGATCACAGAGTCTCTTTCAGAGGGGTTGAAGATAGCATACACTTATTTACTCAACACCCATCACTAAAATGTGACAAATTGCTCAAATTTTTCTCCCATACATGTCAGGTACGTGGCTCTTAAAATGGTTCTTCGGGTGACGGTACCATTTCAAGGACCACTGACCCATGACTGGACATGATATCAGTGTGTGATGCACATTTATGATAAAATGGCAGCTATTGCAGATATGACTTTCTTGCACTAACATGACGATATATATTTTGTTTACCTGTTTCACAGTTATCGCCAGTAAACCCAGGATTACATATGCAGGTATAAGCACCGATTCCATCTGCAATGGCTGCCATATGTTATATTTACTTAACGCCTTATCAAGAGAATGTGAAAAATTACTCAAATTTCTCTCCCATATATATCAGTGGCTCTTAAAATGGTTCTTCGGGTGACGGTACCATTTCAAGAACCACTGACCCATGACTGGACATGAAATCAGTGTGTGATGCACATTTATGAAAAAAGGCAGCTATTGCAGATATGACTTTCTTGCACTCACATGACGATATATATTTTGTTTACCTGTTTCACAGTTATCGCCACTAAATCCAGGATTACATATGCAAGTATAAGCACCGATTCCATTGAAACATTGCCCATTCTGACACGGCATGCTGGCACAGTTATCTATCACTAGGAGGGGAAATAATAAAATGAAAAGAAAAATGATACATAGTTATATACTGAACAGGGGTTTTATTAAGCAAATGTGGATCAGGAGCCAAAAGGAGCTCCTGGACCTGAAAATGGAGCCTGGTACAATAGTTTCTAGTGTAAAATATTGAACATATTGAATACCGGGAGCCAAAACTAGAGAACTGTTGGGTAAATGGAGCCCGGCTCCCACTTAATAAAAAACCTTGTTACATAGTTATACAGAGCTGAAGCCTCATAATAAAAGAAAAAGGTAATTACTGACCACAAGTGACATAATTTTAGCTCATTTCACTTTTAGCATTACTTCTGCGTCTAGCTAAGGCAGTTTGTCGTGGATCAAGTCTCTCTAACTTTGTAAATTCCATGCAACCTTTGTACATTGTAATACACCTACCTGCGCACATCTCTACACCTGCTGCTTGACCGGAAAGAAGTTTCCATATAGCACGTTCTTGGGCTACCATGTTAACGTAACATAACGCAACATATCACATCACAAAACAACACAACATAACATGCAAACTTTATTGATCATTATTAAGTACAAAAAAACCTGATGGCAACCTCTAGCAATGCTAAATCTTATAAGACCACACACAAAATTCTCAAGATTTGTTCCGTTTCAATTCAAAAGCCATTTAGCAGCAACTTCCTTGTTAAAAACAATTTCACGAAAACTTGACTTGAGGCATTCTGCACAAGAGAAGAGATCAACGTCGGCCCATGAACCTCTGCGCCCGATTTGCAAACCCATTTTTCTCTCATTTTTTCCATCAAACTCTTCCTAAATAGCCCATATATTTTGTTAAATAATATAATTAAATAAATATAACAGAAATTAACAGAATTTCCCCAATTTTAATCTCCAAATTTGTGTATATTTCGCCTTGCGCAATACACACTTCTATAACTATTTAAATTTCCTCATAGTAATCAGATAAAACCCGTGGTGTAATGGTAGAATTGTCGCTTCACGTGGCAGGGGTCACGGGTTCGATTCTTGCTTTGGTTTTCATTTTACATCTTTTTTTCTTCATTTCTTTTCTTTTTATTTCAATTATATCCAATCATTTTCTTTGACTTATCACTCTCTATGATACAATTTTCTTTTTTTTAAAATTTTATCCTCTTTTTTTCAATAAAATAAGTCATGAGCTACTGATAAATTATTGTACACTTCGCGCGGTAGCGTTATCCAGATAGCGAAAAATAGGTATCTTCGGATGACCATTGTGTGTTTATTAGGAGTACAATAAGGAAACCTGTGATAAAATAATGTTAGGAACATTCATCTCCTTATGGGTATGTGTCTAAAACCTTAATTGTACTCCGATTACAACCACAGTGAGCTTCTAAAGTTGGCCAATTTTGACAAAAACGCAATGTATTTCAATGGAACAAATTAGCGATATTTGAGTTTCTGTATAAGAGATTGGAAATACCGAAAAGGCTAATGGGCCGACGTTGATCTCTTCTCTTATTCTGCACCATCTGATTGAGCCAACTTATGGGAGGTGAGGCATCACCAGACTTCCACACCGGAGTGAGAACTTCTCACCGACTAAATTTTGTGATATATGGCTAATTTCTTACATCTAGGTAAAATATTTTTACATCTTTATATTCAATTCTTATTCAAGTTTACATCTTTATATTCAATTCTTATTCAAGTTTACATCTTTATATTCAATTCTTATTCAAGTCCAAATACAATTGATAGAATTTCCCATTTAGTGACAAGGATCAAATAATACCACATGTCTAGGTCAGTATTTCTAAACAGAACTTCTCAATGAGGATAGGAAGTCTAGTGATCTAACTTTAGATATTTATAGTATATTAGATTGATGGTCGCAGCAGGAATGCTCCTGAACAATGGGTTGTCTTGTATTCTGTTTATGTGTTTGTGATGTACTGGAACCTTCTGCCACGGTACTTGGTCATTAAAACTCTTGGTTTATCTGAGAGGCAGAGAAGCTCAGTGGTTAGAGCGCTCACATAACAAGCGAGAGGTCCGGGGTTCGAGTCCCTGTTCGGCCATGATTTTTTTTCAAATAAAATGAAATCCTGGCCTGTTTGTGATTTGTCTGAT
>JXSR01S005366.1:23027-38759 GCA_000969725.1 Ophiothrix spiculata | reverse complement strand
GCCCCCCCCCCCCCGGTTGTTACGCCAGTGACAGTACCGTCACACATAAGGTGTTGAAAAGTCTTATATACTTTGGTTTCGATGGGAATGATTTTGCTTTTCAATAGAAATTTCGCGGACCAGGCAAGGGCCTTTCGTCTGATTAGATCTTTGTTATGTTATTCGAGGCCATTTCCTCGCCCCTGAAGCCATCATGCATCAGCAATATTTGAAGTTCTGGGCATGATTGGGGGTTCACCAAAAACCTCAAGCCTCGGGTGGCTGCGAGTTAAAATTGACAGCCATATACTCCGTTTTGACACACTGATGATAATGCTCAAGATTTTTGCTGCTGCTAGATATCTGTGCCTGTGTTTTAACTATATCGTTGGCAAAATGTTAAGCCATTTAGGACTTTGAATGAATCAGTGTCTTCAGTTGTAATCTGCAGCAAGAAGTCAATCAATAATATGATGAAAAGAAATGGGACCAGTACATCGTCCTGCAATATACCATGTATACCTGACATTAATTGAATGTACTCTATGCCTCACGTATTGACAAAACAATATGAATCCCTGTAACTGTTTTATATTTTGAAATTTTCATGTATGTGACCTGAGCATTGGTGGAAAAATGTATAGTACACTTTGTATAGCACCAGGAGCGTTGCATGGTACATCAAAGAAAAATATACTAGCAACTTAACACATACACATCTATTTGTATACTTAAAATGGCATAAAAACTGAAAAAGTAGCTGTCTTTTAGTCTTCACCAAATTGAGACCAAGGGTAATTTTATGAAACACTTTTATTGGCAGTCTTTACGGATGCACACCGCTAATGATCTTAGCGAGGATGTGTGCAGCTATAGGCAATACATAAAGTGAGAAAGGCGTTAGGTTTAAACATATTAAAATCCTGTTCTGTGGTATACTAGTAATATACTTTTTTTGTAACAATTTTGCATGCATTTTCAGTGTCCAGGGAAACCCGAAAGCTGGGTTTGAGGTAAATACTTTATACATAACCACTAAAAACCACTCATTATACTTGAATTAAACCCTTAGCAAGAAAAAATACCACGGTTATGATATAATTTCATGCATTTTTGTTACCTTTACACTCGATTCCTGCTTTGCGAGTGTTATTTCGTACACATATAATGTTCCTACTTTTACTACATATACTCTTACTACAAATTTTAACATCTTTCACCTAAAATTCAGATAAAGAAACAAAAGACACTCTTCTCTCTTTCATACGATGGCATTTTATTGCAACATAAGCACTTAACCATATCAACAGGCAATTGTGTCTACAATATCAAAACAAAACCAAAATTGTCAAGAATGTCTGGTTATACAAAACACAATCAGAATGTTCCATTGTTAGTTCCAAATACTTTAAGGAGATGAGTTTTATCGAGATATTTCTAACAATAAAATCGTAATATCACCTGCCGGCAGGCGATTACATAAGATGTCTAGCTTTTGTAATTGCTTTAGACGCATATTGTCCCTGCGCTATATTTGTGAGCATGTCTAATACTCGATTCAACACCAGTTACATGTCTGCGCATGTTCACAGACAAATGTTGCACATGGCGTCTAAAATTATGACACAAAACTAAACATTGGAGGCTTGTAAGGGGATCGCTTTGAGAGTGCGACATTTCCGAGTAATGAAAAAAAAATTGTTATGTAAACTGCGTAAATCTTTATGACATTCAACTGTTTCTCAATTTGGTAGCAAATTACAAAAATATCTAGCAAGCTCCAATTTGTAAGCGACAGTGATAACAACAATAAATTCCATTTGACATGTAAATTCATGTAAAATACAAGATTAAAATGTTGAGAACTAGCCTAATATTAACACAGTTCTCTTAATGTTTTGTTTATATTCTTATAGTACACCCTCTATGTTCAATGATGTTTGTCTTCTCACTGGAAAATCGTTATTTGAGTGCAAGCAAACTGTAAGTGCTACAATTTTCACAAAATTTTAACCCAAACTATATAGTGTCAAGTCTTTGGTCAATGGCTTTTGAAATATAGTTCGTCAGATGAGGGTGTCACCTGAACAACAGTTTCAAATACTGATTAAAATGATATGGATGATTTTGGGTATTTTCGCATTCTTATAGGTTGAAAAATAAACATAACATATGATAGCCATTGCAGATAGATATACACAGAAAAAACAAAGTGAGTCATCAGTGAGCCATAGTGTATCAATACACGAACAGAACAAAATGACTCACTTTTGTACAGGTTTTGAGTCATTTTGTCCGTGTACTGACACACTATGCATCAAATCAATCAAATGACTCACTTTTTTCTGTGCTTTCACATGACGAACAATTTTCAGTGTACCAATTGTGGGTAAGTTTGGAAATCAAGTCTCAAATTCGCCTTACTATTTGTAAAACGCTCTGATTCTTAAGCGTACCCGAGACCGACACCGTAGCTCGATCTTCATCATTTTGAATTCTGGATCCAATCTGTTTCCGATTCGATTCCGATTCCGAATACTCTCCAAAATGTTTCTTACTCCATAAAACAACGCAGTCCCCATTGCAAAGTTCCATTTATCATACAACAAAACACAGCACTGAATGTTTTATTGAGCAGACGATGCTATAAAATTTGGTCTCTTCGAAGCATGAGTACTGAATGGGGCGAATTTGAATACAGCCGGTTTCAGATGTTGAACAATATTTAATCTTTTTGCATAATTTTATCTCTGTCACTCACAACAGGAGAGAGGAAATAGTGCTCCTCCGTCTCTTTTATCCAAATGTTGAATTTCATCTGATCATAGCAACGATAGAAAAAAAAATAACACGATGTGTATATAGTTTGACTCGTTTTCTGACGCCCCTTTTTCTCCCTCTCTATGATGCCCTCGTGAACACAGTATGTAAGTACATCATCCGCCCTCGGGGCATTTAAGAATAGAAGAGTTGCCCAAAGAAAGGCGAGTCAGTGTGCGTTTTATATCCTCTTTTTATATTTGGAAGCACATATTGCAAGGAAGTATTATTATCAATAGGAGACAAAACGCCCCATTGACATGTAGGTAATACAAAAGTATGGTGGGAGATGAATGAATTTGATCAACGGCCTGATATTGCTATGGTTAAAATTGGTTCTCAGTATACGTATATACTTATATGAAACGCTTGATTCGCGAAATTGAACCTTTTCCTTTTCTTAAACTCTAATGCTTTGCGTTTGCAAATATATTTTTTTGTTTTCAATATCTTTAGATATTAGGGTAAGAAACCAGAAAGAGACAGGAACACTGTGGTATATATGTTTTATAGAAAATTTGAAAAATATTATAAGTTCAATTTAGAATTAAACGTTTCATATGTCATGCAGCCGTATGCCTCGATTGCTAAATTGTATTGTTTTCGTAATGGGTTATTTGACATAGGCAGGGTATTATGAACAGTAAAACAGCAAATAATAAATTTGTGGTTGCTACAAAATATCAATACCATAGAATTTAGAATCAAATATTCTAGTCAAGTCAACTACCTTCCATGAAAAATATTGCAATAAGGCAGACGAGGGACAGACGTTAACTGCCTAAATATATATACTAGTACTCTATAAATCTTGTCGTACAAAGTCGAGTATGTTTCCCCGGTATGCTTTAAATGTAAACACAGTTCAAGATCCGCTGAATATTCATGTGTACTTGTGTGTAAGGTTTATTCAAGTAGTCGACGCTAAATGAGCCAATCTAACACCAACATTGTGAAGAAAATGACAAATTTATGCACAAATGCACTACAATATATTAATACACAATGATTTTGTCTTGTTAAATCAATAATGTTCTTTTATACGACACGAAAACAACGGTTCACAAGAACACGGGGATATTCCAAGGATCCTGAAACGGAGTGGCTTGTACTTTGCAATTTACAGACCATGTAGCCTGATCATGATTGCTTATGTGATTGCACCGAAATTACGCGATTGCAGAAGATACTCTTACACTCTGCACATTAAGTTGCAACTAACCCTACCACTTTACCCAAATTTTGTATTCCAGATTTCACACAAAATGATTTATCCTTAATCGCCTAGTAATTAATATATATGTCTTCTATATAAAGTAGATTTCCTATCTAGGAATAGGCCATTTAATGATTTAATGACTTGATTGACTCTTAAGATGTACCTGCGGTTTACACGAATTTTCTTAGGTATTAAACATTGGGAATATAATTTAGTACTGATATTAAAGGAGTTAGTTTTGAAGTCAAATTCTTGTTTCTTGAAATATTGTCTTTGAATGAAATACAGGTCAAAGTGGGAAATTAAAAGGAATAACAAGTACCGCTCTTACGCATGTAATTTTGAAGGGTATTGCTTATTATAAATATTTTTCCTGAATTTGGTAGTTGAACCAGATTGTTCGAATTCACACAAAATTGAAAAAAGGATTTTCATTTAACTTGCATAAAACAGTTGGAAAAAATGGAATGATTGCAGGAATTGTCATATTTACTTCTTTTCGTTTACAATTTTACTTTTACACAAAACATCTGGTATCTTTCCTGCGGGAAAATCCTATTAATTTACAGAAATATTTTTGAACAGTGTAAAACATGTATGTAACAACATTGTTTTACCAATAGAAATTCAATTTACGACCACCTATTCTTCTCTGTTTGAGGGCTCTGTCACACATCATGAAACGTACGAATAACGAACTAATAACGTACACTGATTTGGTCATTGAAATACATGTAATCGATTACCAAACCAGTGTACGTTATTAGTACGTTATTCGCACGGTACGGTGATGTGTGACATGGCCTTTACATATGACCATATATATGTTAAAGAGTACAAGCTTACAAGACAGGGCTTAAATATCTTATGCAAGATTGTTTTTGTATTTCTGTCCTCGAGGGTGCAGCAAAGATATACAAGGTCAAGGTATGGTTTCATTTTAGGATGTATTGTTCCAGTCATTGCCCTCATGAGCGGTCAATATCTGAGAAAAGCTCTCTCGCAATTACCGGAAAGTCGCAAGTTTATTGAAGTAAAAATAGTGCTTAATTTTTATGTGTTTTCCGGTTTACTTTTTGATGCAAATCGCATTCACATATATTCACCCGACTGCACCGTGATTTTTATTCGTTCACAATGGTTGACAACGTCGGTTTTAACGATACTATTAGCAAAAGATAGTCAATTAGACTATCTGTTGCTAATTTGCATATTCAAAATCAAATTACTGCTACTTTGTTTTTCGAATTGCCTTGAATGTTTACCTCATATGAAACCTAAGGAAAAAAAAGAAAGTATGTATGTAGTATCATATTTTTTGAAAGCTGATTTCAAAATTTGTAATTAGCAACTTTCCGCCAACTTTGTGGGAGAAGGTCTCATTTATACAATTATTATTGTTATTACAAGAACAGTATTGATGGACAGAATAATGCCAGTCATCACTGTTGTTTTATATTTGTATTTGTATGCATTCATTAGATTGTCTATAGTTTTTAATGATATCAAAGTAGGAAATAAAAAGTATCATAATCATTTTGAAGTGTGAAAACGTCTTTAAGTTATTCATTCTAAACATTTTATAATATTGACGGGAATTATTGTTACATGAGAATCATCTACATTGAAACTGAATTTTTGAGGGCCAATTCGCTGTCAAAGTGACGTCTTTATCTGTATCTAATTTCCCCAATAACCGTTCCACACTATTCACGCTCATAGCATCAATTTGAATTACCCGCTCTAACTGCAGTCTTGTTGACAATGACCCAGATCGTCTGCCATAATAGTATTACTTAGTTTTCTCTGGTGAAGCCTATTCTATGCAACCCCCGTGAGCTGTGTATTGTGTGGAATAGTTGCTAAAGTATAACCAGGACTATTTACTTTAACAGCGAATACAGAGTATGCATAATGAATGGTGCCCTAATACAATTAATTTCGATGTTCTAATTTGAAACCATAAAATCTGACACACAAAATAAATCAATAAGTTTATAATTTAAAAAAATTAAAACTAATAGAATGCGTCGCGTTCATTTTGTATTTTTAGGTATTCCTATATAAGTTAAATATTTTTGTTGTTGCTAGAAGAGAAAAACCGAGAAATTTGTGAAACATTATTCATAAAATTGTAATAAAAATTTACATTCAATCCAGTCTTTTTTTATTTGAGTTTGAATTTGTTTAGCAGATATAATAGAGGCCCTGTACTAACAATATATTATGATTCAACACACAGCTCCTGCAACAGAAAAGACGCGAAACTCAAATTACAATAATATATGTATCTTAATATATTTTGTTCACTTATGAGAAATTAAAGCGGAAGAAAACGTCAACATCAATTTTGCTTATCTTAATCTCCTATAGAGTTGATTTTGACATTCGAATATAATGATAACGTAGGTTTGAATTGAACACACAATGTAGCAAAAATTGTTTGAAATTGTATGAACTTACTCTCAATTATGAGGTGCATTCCTTAAATGAAAATTAAAGCATTGACCTGAACGCAGTATTTGACCATATTCTTGATTGGAACTAAAGCCAATACCAGATGCTCCGTCCTCTCTCACTAATATTAATGTAATACTTTAAGCTCCATCCTCTCTCACTAATAATGACATCAAAATTCATATTTCTATTTTAGTTCCCCTATCACATATAACTATCAATTTATAATTATTTTGCTTTGTGTTTTGTGGTACTGCTTTGGTTCAATAATCATAAGCTTTTTAAATATTAAATTTTAAATTTTGATATCAAAATAATACGCAAATAATATGAAACAAAAAAATAAAAATATAAAAGGCTGAGTAAATGAACAATTAATAGACAAAATGACAAAATATGTGCATAAAAGAAGTAGAAACAAATAAATATATATTAATTCATTGATATAATATTTTTTATTCTTGCGAGACAGCGCAGAAATGAAGCTTGTTTTGATGGTTAATTAATTCCATAGATTTCTAAAATCACTTCGAACATAATGATATATTTTAAAAACATTTAATTGACAGTCAGTGAAAAATATTAATAGGGCCTACATTTTTACATCAGCAATTTCAAAACTGAGCTTCCGTTTTAAAAACATGAATATCAATACCAACACATGTGTATACTTAATGATGCGCTATCATTAATGTTTTTTTAGAGATTCTTGTTTTAGAATGTCACGTCACGTGACATAACATTGTCCCCGTACGCAAAGCAGCTTATGTTTAACAGGATTTTGCCATAAGTGGTTTATTATGCCTTATCGGATTCGTGCAACCATCTGTTTGTACTATATTGCATGTTGCTGCTATGTTAGACTGTATATTGACTGAAAATAAATATATTTTAATGCTCTCTTATAGCTATATAAGTGTTCATGAATATACATAGGAAATATGGAATGAAAATATTTCATAAACCATATACGTGACAATGCTTTATTTTTGTATTCACAAAAAACAAATAATTTTTACCTAGATGAAATGCATGAAAATTACCATGATTACACGAATGTTCATATTAGATAGATACAAATGAAGCACTAAAATCAGACAGTACAGAGCCGAAAATTGGATATTTTTAGGTCGTAGTGGTCAGTCAATTTTTCAAAACAGCGCGAGTTTTTGACATTATCATTCAAAATCAACACACAATACTTAAACAATATTATTTGTAATAGTATTAGTCCTACAACCTTTCAAAATTTGAACAAAACGTGCTGGCAGATAAACATACATATAAAGCTAGCTTAAACTGATTTCCAGCACTAGGTGAAAATGCACATATTTTAAATGTTCGACATGCGTGTGAGGATTGCTGACCTCCTATGACCTTGATGGCGTCAGTCAGAAGAGACCAAATACAAGGAGGGCAATTCCAATCGTTAGTCACGTTCAAATTATGAAGGTTCCTTTCATTGATGTTTTGTCATAAAACTTAGAGCGGATTTTCAAAACTTATGGTATTCCTACTTCTTTCAATCCACATAGCAACTGGTTTCGTCCAAGGATACTACTCCGTCAGACAGGAAATCTTGTAGAACAGCTAAGAACTTATGGTGTAGTCTACAAGGTTAGGTGTATGAACTGTCCTGATTTATATATAGGGCACATGGGCGCTAGCTGGGTGATATACTGAAAGAACACAAATCTTTAGCTCCTATCCGCAACAATTTCGCTGTTGCAGAACATTCCTCCACCAGTGACCATACTATTGATTGAGGCAATATATACTTAAGTTTTGGACAGAGAAGATAGAGAGTACCCCTGCCAGGTGCACGAGACCATTTACATCAAAAAGAAAAAACCTTCATTGAGCCATGACCAAGGATTGAGATTGCCTTTTTTGACTGACGCCAACAAGGTCAAAGGGTCAACAATCCATACTGTCACATCACAGGAATTCTTCTGATGAGAACATGTGTTACATGTCAAAAATTCAAGGTATGTGAATTTTCGCCTAGTGCTGAAGTCTGTTTAAATCTTAGTAAAAACTGTGAGCATGACATTCCCTCGTCTCGATGGTCAAAGGACTGTAGCCTTAAATGCGTTTTGGTTCCCAAAAATGAGATTGCATTGTTTCTCAAGTTTGTACTCGGACAGTAGACTTAACAGCCCAATATGAATGAATATAATCGTTTCCCCTACTATGCAAAAACCAGATGTAAATGAATTGAAATAAGGTTGTCATTCCAGGAACCTATTGTAGTAAAACAGTCCACATATCCCCCGTAAACATAAACCCATTAAGCATGCTAGCAAAGTATAATAGAATTGCATTGCTACCACGAAGAGACAGACGGGTTTGAGGGCTATAAACACTAATGACATGCGAAACATTATATTTGTTGAAAAACATGGCTGTCGTTTGATATCATAATTTACATTCATTCTAATGAAAAGGATCCGGTTGTCATGGTAGCAGAATTCAAATAACGAGAACATTTGTAAGTGTGCATGTTGTATATTACATAAAGGATACATCTGTCGTTATTTTACCAAAGGTGTTCTGATAATATTTCTTATCTTGTTCGTTTTAGAACCAAGGTCATTAGATTATTTTGTGTGTGTGTTTAAGGAGTTTTTTTGTGTGCCTTCAATGAACAATCATTCAAAAACAATATTATGTAGCGCAATCTAAAAATCATATTCATATAAAGAACTAAATATTTCCTGTTATTTCCTTTGTTCAAATTAAGAGACTAAACCTAAATATATGTTAACAAATATCATTTGACTTTAAAAGCAAAATTATAGCGGTATAAACTTCGTGTATAAAGGCATTAAAATTAAGTTTATGGCCAACAGTGCATACAAAAATTTTAGAATTTAAAAAGCAAATGTTGTAGATAACATACAAATACAAAAAATAAAAGAATATTTTTTTTCTAAATAAGATACCGTAGCACAATACTAGTATCAAATATAGAATCAAGAAATAAACATTTTCAAAGTTTATCCAGTAAAGAGGAAATTTGAAGAACATTCTAAACGAAACAACGAACCATCTTTGTATGTATTGCAACAAATAGGCGAATCCCAACTAAAATCACGATTTTTCTGCCCTGCCAACCACTATGTCTGATTAGAGTTAAGCAGCCTATCATGTTGTATTACCTGTATGGGAAAGCAAGATGATACTTAATCTACAATTCCTATGCAAATATTGAACTCGCCTGTAATAATCCCAAATACACGTAAGCTTACTCTGGCTCTTGTGTTATATCCCAATCAAAATGAGTTCTGATTACTCTGTTTCTACAAGAATGTAGGGTAGTCAAACGCAGTGAATATCAGCAAAGAAAGAAATAGGGTCAAATCATTGGTAGAAAAAATACATTTTATATTGAATCTAACCCATGCTTCTTTACAATCGCAGCAATTTTTGCGATCACATATTTATTTCGCCAATCTAGATACTGTAGCAAGATGATGGCTAATGAACATCGTCTTGTTGTAAGGGGATGAGGTTATTTTGGCTAACATGGTGCATGGTTTACCATAGTGGCGGGAAAATATATTTTAAGAAAAATAAGGAAAGTGTATACACTGTTAGCCAGATGTTTGCTTTCGACGCATAATAACAACTAATAACATCAGTATATGCTTCGATCAAATAATGAAGTTATGATTTGATAGTTCAACAAAAATGTAATATGAGCCGCCAAGATTTTAAATTATTTTGTAGTCTTCTTGAAACTGAGACATAATTACGCATATAGTTGACATTTTTGATGAGGGAAAACATATATTTTGAAATTAATTTAATATGTAAATTAACTAGTGTGTTAATGCTTGTACTCTGATGTTTCATGTCGTGTCCAAACATTTTCAAAATTTTCACATTTGGTGGGAAACATAGTTTTTGTATAATTTCTGAATGACAAAGCAATATAAATCATTCTAGATATTTTGAAATCTATATTAACTTTTCGATGACCCTTTTAAACATGTCATATCTGGGTAAGGGGG
Source organism: Ophiothrix spiculata (assembly GCA_000969725.1). Classification (NCBI taxonomy): domain Eukaryota; kingdom Metazoa; phylum Echinodermata; class Ophiuroidea; order Amphilepidida; family Ophiotrichidae; genus Ophiothrix; species Ophiothrix spiculata. The sequence goes on along the minus strand of JXSR01S005366.1, from coordinate 28,268 downwards.
TTCCAACTAAATAAACTTGTGTGACATAAAATCGAATGTATTTGGCAGAATTATGACAAGTAATTAAATTCTCCTCACGGTCGCTTGATAAGGTGTCACTATCGCCAGCAATTTGTGTGGTACTTTACCTATTACTAACTTGAAACATGTTTAGCAACGTATTCTTGAAAAACAAAACATTCTGACTAAAATAACTGTGTGAGGTATCACCTTTTACGAATGTATACATCAGGAGGAGAATTCTGAGCCCATAAATGGCAATTTGATGAAAGTACAAAACCAAACGCGCTGATTTACAAATTTCCGTTCTCTAATAAATATTTTTTATTTGATTATTTGAAAATCGTGTTTGAAGGGAGGGAGTCATATACATATAATATTTCCAGGAACTATTACTGCATTGTGTTAAAATATTGTGTCTTAGACGTGTTTGATGAGCCACATATCCAAACACCTTTTCTCTTTATACCCATAAACAAGTTTTTGTATTTTTATTACTAAACGCGTGTCAATTTAAATTAATTGAATCGAATTTCACTTAACTTTATTAAGTCAAGGGGTATTGAACTGAATTCATTTACATTGTATTTAACTTAATTAAATTGTAATGCAAAATGAAATCATGTCAAAAGAAATGTAATAACTTAATGTTAAATTAACAAACAAATAGACTAATACCATTAATACTCAATATTTTTGCGACTTTACATACTGAATTATACATGTACTATTTATGAACTTTGGTATTCATTATGTAATCTATCCATAAAACTTGCATTAAGAACACGACAAAATATAACGTTAAGATAAAACATATCCCATATAGGTTAAACCACGCATTTAAGTATATGAATCATTTGACGATAGTAATATTCTGTTCCATATAGAATCTTGTCTCATCACGCATTTTACTTAAAATTTCAGTTTCAATTGCTTAAAAACGGCACATCATTTCAGCAAAATGGGAATGGTTGGTGTCATTTTCTTGTGTATATTTTATAAAGTTATCAAAATAAATATCTCAATTTGTACTTAAATAATCCTACGGGCAGTTCTTGACATAAAACGGAAAATAATGCTTTATCTGTTTCGAAAAATCCATTTCAAAAAAGTGTCTTTTTGATACTGAACAATAACGATTCAATAAGTGAGACTTTAGAAAACACACGCATTAAAAGTGCTAGATAAATCGTAAATAATGTTATTTTTGCTCTGAAACTAACAGATATTATCAAATTTTGTCAAATTTATACACTTTGACCTTTTTAGATAAATATGCCTGTAGCTGAAACATCAATGAAAAGAAATAATGATTTTATTTTAACTCATAAAAATGTCAATTTTACTCTATATGTCATCACGGTTGATGATATATACAAAATTTAGTATACATATATATCTTAGTCAATTTCATTTTGCAGGTTCAATCGACCTTTGTTGTTATTCTGAGCACTTCTATTGTTATTGATATATTGAAATATTGCAAGTTTTGATTGCACCGCTTTACATATTTTGTCCATCAAACCGGATTCTCACTTAACTATAAAAATGAATATGCATGCATTTTTGTTGATTGCACCAATGTACATATCTGTTGCTAAAAAGAGGTGGAAGTGATATAAATATAGAGTAAAGTGAAAGTGACGCTAAATTTCAACTCATTTCATATGCAATTGAATGTCCACTATTTTTCTACGTAGATTGTAATAACCATAAAATTTATCGAATTATTTTTCAATTTTCAAAGTTTACTTGATTTTTTTTAATCAATGCTACCATAAACTGATTCAGAAAATAATCTAACGAATTTGACCAAGCTTGTGCTCGTCTCTAAATCCCTCTAAATTGAATCAAAATATCTTATACAGTGACCTCAATATATATAATGCTAATCGTAAGACGTGTAATAGAATTCTTGCCTGGTCAAAAATCATATTAGGCATTTGCAATTTTGGCCCGTGTCCTTACAAGTATAAGTCTTTGTTATTTGATTAAATGCCATCATGCAAAGGAGGGGGTTGAAGAAGATATTACTTTCTGCATACAGGGTGTGTGAAATGAAGAAGTGAAATTTTGTACGTCAGTATTTCATGTGTGTTTTAGCATAGCCATTAAATTATGATACATTATTGACCAAACGATTAATGACCACGATATTTTTACAAATCAATAAATCATATATAATATCAAATTTGTAAATATGTTTAGCCTTCTTCCAAAATATTTTTAAATGGTACGTGTAGTGTGTTTGCCTTTTTGAATACTTTTTCACATATAAAAGCGTCAAATTTGCCTAAAATTTGTGAACTTTCCTTTCTAAGTATCCAATTTGAGTAAAATTATTGTGATTCTCTCAGTATATAGGTATCATTTAAAATTGGTGATTAACTGAGCAAAACCGGTATGTGGAGCGTTGCAAGTATATCAACGTACAATTTGTTCTAAAGAGGGGTGCTGAGCGTTCTTTGTGTCAAAATTGATTACAATCCCGCAAACTCCAAACAAAATACAAGCCAACTAATGTTTAACGTGATATGTTAATTTCTAGGACACCCTATATCATGTCAAACTGATGGGATACTTGGTTTGATACCTGGAGGGACCCACGATCTTTTGCAAACAGTTTTGGTTGAGGTCAACTGGTGCGTAAATAAGTTGTTACATTGGAATTAAATATATAAGGCCAAAAAAAAAGAACTCTGTCTCAGGTTCCTAAGGCCCAAAACCCTAAGCGCTAAGCGGTTTTTTTAAGTCAAAAAAGGCTATTCGCATGCGGAAATTTGTTGTATTACGTTTTTAGTTCACTATTTTTTTTGCGGCCGCTTCGCGGCCTAATTTTTCCCTTTTTTTTCTCTCGATGTAAAAAAAATAAAAAAGCAAAAAATCTCCCGAAAACCTAAAAAAAAAAAGAATTGCGGAATATTCGAATTTTTAAACATATGCGCGCGGGAAGCTGAGACAGAGTTCTTTTTTTTTCTTTGGCCTAATGCGTAAAAAACTGACTTAACAATTTATGGTGCGAACAAAAATGGATTATGTTATAATATGAAACATGACGGTTCTAAATAATGAACGAAAAAATACAAATTCTATGTTTTGAGTTCATTATGTATTGGAATTTTTCATTTCTCATCTTTCGAGAATATAGTCAGACCAGGTTATAGGACCTTGTTTCTTTTTATGACATGTGAGAGTAAAAACTATATACTGAATAATCACCATATAAACACAAGTAATTAAGCTCAATCTTGATACGAAGAATATTTGACCTAAAACGTGTTACTACTAAGACAACTATTCTTATTTAAACTCGGGAAAAACAGGAAATTACTCGAAAACAAAAACACACGTGATTAGGTTCATTATCATTTTGTAAAACATTGATTTCATATCACGTGCTTTAAAATCACTTAATTCGATTAAGAAATTCAATCATATCATGGTAAAATTTCTGGATATTTGAAACTCAACCTTCTAAAACTGCCGTGTAGTGGGTTGCCATCAAACATCATATGAAACGCATGATAAAAGACGGTTGCCATGGACTATTTTAATCTGTCATATCAGAAAAAGGAATTTAAATTTTGGTTACAGCTAGTCTTGTGTGGAGAAAGTTTTCTTCTTCACAAATGACGTGACACGTTGTGGGGAAAACAGTTGATCATAAGTAAAAGGCCAAAGCACATTACATTTTTGATACACAATTGTCTCCCTAAAATGTCACGACGCATAAAACGCACCATGAATATGTATGGCTAGCTTCAATGGGAATCTCAGATGTTGTCACGGATAACCATTGAAGACTTTCACTTTGGCTTTCAATAGTCTTGTTTTATATCGCACTATATTCAACGTTGTGCACATCTGACCATAACTGACTGAGACGCCATAGGGTATCGTGTCCTTCCATTGACAAAAAGCACAGTGCGGGATTCCATTACCTTAAACATGTTACAACAAACGAGTAAAAACCTCTTACGTGCATTATTTATATACTGTCAATTTGGATAGGTAAGAGACCATCTGAGTATATACAACTGAAACAAGTGACACCCGCTTTGAATTTACATTCAGTGTCAGCTTAAGCTGTCCTTTATAAATAGCTAAGGAGTTTAGTTTAAAATGGCTTAGAATCCCACTGTGATTGAAATTTGATAACGCTTGTTTTTTAAAAGCCAATGTAACCTAATTTTAAACAGATATGCACATAGTCATTGCAAATTTCTCAGTGTTTTTTTTTTTCAAACCGAAGTTTTTCACTGATATTGTAGGTATACTTCAAACTAGTCTAAGGTATTCTGGACGGTGGAAGTTAAAATTGTGATTTACTTATTATAGCAAACATCTGAATTTTTAAAGATCAAATACTTTTTTACTCTCAGTTAGCCAAAACCATATACTAAACACATAGGTTTGTATATTGTTTATACGATTTTTCTGGATATTCATTTGAATCGTATTGTTATATGGTTGTTTTTATGATTTGGAAAAAATGAGTAAATCATCACGTGAGTATATTTTCTCTCTAATTCAGATTTTGGATACTTTTAACCCATTTAAAATAACAAGCTTCGTTAGCCTAAATATGCCTGTGGGCATGAGTTGATTACAGAATATTTAGATGTTTCAGACATTTCTTGATACATCCATTTCCAAAGCATTGTTTGTAACTGATATTCTCAATTATTCTTCCGTTCAGAAAACCTTACTAGCTTAAAGTGTACCTACAGTTTGCAGTGATAAACCTCCCAAACCGTTTGCATTTATAAATTATCATCACACAGTAAATATTTACAACGACTATATGCATATCTCTTTAAGAGCTACATTTGTTTTGACTTTTATGTTGCCTACATTATGTACAAGTACTGTATGTGATCTATTTTAATATAATGAACAATTACTTTAAAATCATAGACTACAGCTACATAATCTAAATTTAAAATATAGCTCGCAGCTTTACCATGCCGCTCGAATGTATCTTATATCAAACACCTGAAGAAATGCTTTTGGTGAAACAAACTGCCAAAATATTGGAAACAAATGATCAACACAAAGTAGGCCAACTTACATACATAATAATGAATGTTTCATCCGGAAATGGTAAATTGAAGAATAAAAAAAATACTATAGTAGCCAATATTTTTTGTGCACTCGAATGATTTATAAGCTTGGTTATTGGTACATTTTTGTTTTCTTTTGTTTAACGACGTAAATGGCGCTTTTTAAATCTATTGTTCT
>JXSR01S005363.1:22161-36279 GCA_000969725.1 Ophiothrix spiculata | reverse complement strand
AAAAATCCAGTGAAGAATAACAAAATATATCAGTTGGGGTAGGGTGGGTGGAGAATACAGGGAGGGGAATGTGAGCAAGATGTTTTATTTTAATCCAAAATTAGGGCAATGAGTCGAGTGAAAATGCAACCAAGTTTAATTGCTGAACATTATCAAATCAATCAAGGCTTTGAACCCGAGTCAAATAAGCTCTCAAAATTGGAGATATCTGAGTGAAGCTGGTGACAGACTAGGCAAGACACTACAATTGTTTTCCCTTGCACCATTGTACTGTCTTCAATGTACCTAGGTGTCTTGTCTAGTATGCACCCAAAAATATATTCTAATGAGGAAAATGAGAGACAGGTTAAGGATAAACTGAAAAGGGGACATTACCATAAACTCGCATAATTAACTTGTTTCAAGTGGGACTGATGTTATCAACACCACTAATTCTAACACAACACTCATGTTTGTTTCTCACTAACTCACCTTTTGACCAATCTCCTATCATAGGATAAGCAAGAAGCAAGGAAATAAGACAATCAAAATGTGTCAATTTGCGCATGGTCATAACTGGAAATATTGTTGGATTTTGTTATGAGACATTATGATGGTGAAGCATAAAAGCTTATTCTTGGAGAAAGACATTATGATTATGAAGCATAAAAGCTTATTCTGACCTAAATGACTGCATCCATGAAATTCAAATTGGGGTATTTTCGGTTGGAAACTATCATAAAAATTTGATGGAAATTGTTAGATTATAGACAATCACAATTTAGAGAAAATAAAACCCAAGTAGTTTTCTTCTAAATCATAAGGTCTAATGCATGAACAATTACAAGGATATCTACAGGCATAGGAAGACAACAAATATTTTTTGGGGAAAAGGTGAACTTTCAAATCAGCATCTATAAACTAACATACATGTACAAGCTGCTGAACTATGTATAGGAAAACAGAAAATCATAGATTAAAGAAAATTACAGATCTATATTTGTATAAGATACAGGAAACAGGACTATTTTGACTCTACAGATTCAGCTAGGTTAGGAGATTACACCAAGCCCATGAAGTACGCATCTTACATTTTCCCGCAAAATTGTGCATATACGAAAGCAATAGCGAACAACTAGCTCAATCACACAATTAAGGAAAACAGAGATTGCTAAACTGATATCAAGACTGCTAACTATACTCTATAAACTTTAAAGTATGCAACAAACAGTTGATTAACAAACATTAACCAATATGACCATATATAAGTCTGTATTTTTAGATTCATAACCACATACCAAATCTTGCCAAATATTCAAATGAACTTATTTTCAATGTTTGTACATGCGGTAGCAACAAAATTAGCCAAAAATAATACTAAAATTTTGGATTCATGTACAAAAAATATTAATACGCAGTGAATTGGTCTAAATCAAAACAAATCAATCATTACTAGTCTCTTACACAATACAAAACCACCAGTTTACATTGTTGTAGGATACAAGGGATATGTTATGTATCTTGTAGCAGAGTTTGATTGCTTGTTGCATACTTCAAGGTTTATTGAGTATAATACCAAAACTATAAGTACATTTGCTATTAAACACAACTTATAAATAATCTACGATTTTGGCATGCAAAATCTAGTTGGCATGCAAAATCTAGTCAATCTACAATAACAATTTAAAATCATGCAATTTGGTAGTGTGTGTTACCTTTCTGTTCAGCTGTAAAATTATCAAATGGTTTTGAAAGAATATTAAGTAATAAACAAAATAGGAAAAAGGTCATCAAACGTACGTTATCACAACTTAATAAATATAAAGCACAGTAGTTTGAAATATATGTATGACGATCAGTAAAACTAGAGTATTTTAATTGAAAGGTACCACCAGGCCTGGAAAAAAATTTAAATTTCCCAGTAACCAATAACTGAGATTTCCACATTTCCCGCATTAAATGGCTGCAAAGCTTACAAATTTCCCGCGAGCTTCCTGAATTTCCCAGCTGCCAGGTGGCCGAGTTCCCCAGTTTTTCCAGGCCTGGGTACCACCTATATTGGTTTTTGATGAAATAAACCTTTGCCAATTCTGGGAATCGTTCAGTAAGCACAGATTAATGTGAACATAAAATCTCCTAGCAGCAAAGTAAAGGAAACATTGCAAGAGAAAAACAACTTTGTGAATCAGCATGTTCATTAAAATGACCCCACACAACACCTTGATATCCAATATGACCTTTTTCTTGAAAAGAAAATGCTTCTGAGTTGTTTCTAACCCCTAAATGGGAATTTTGTGATAAACATTTTTTACCGAAAAAGGATTCAGATTCATTATTAGTCACACTTGAAGCATTAACTCTTTCACTCTGGCTGCTTGCGGCTCGTAAAAGTGTGCACAATTGGCCGGAATTTCTACTTTGATGCAACTTTTTCAAATTGCTCTAACAAAAACCCCTACAAGTCTAAATTGGTCGAAAATTTGTCAGCAAGCAGTCGAGATGAAGTGCTATCTAGCGCTATCATTTTTATTAGCAAAGAGAACAACCCTGGCGCCATACAATTATCGCATGCTATCATAAAGTGAGGTGTCTGTGAGCCGCTCAGAGCGGCTTTCCGTTGAAATAGGACGAATGGTGAACATTTTATTCATGAGTGAAAGAGTTTAAGATTCCACCCCCGCTCCCCATTTGGTACCATATAACAAGAAAATACACCCATGTTTTATGCTTCCCATCATGCATTGCTTCCTATGGGATTGTTATTGTTGGAAATCATGTGAGTAGTTAGTGATGAAATGACCTCAATTGTTGTAATATATGTCATCCTGGGCATGTTTTATCACTAACTGCTCAAATAATTTTCTGTACAAAGAAACCCCATAGGATGCAATGCATGATGGGAACCCCACAATATCTTCTCTTTCCTATAACTACAACTTTGCCTCCATACAGGCTGCCTCTATATTTAGCAATTCCTGGTTGTGAGCATAGGTTGGTACTTGTTTGAACAGCAACAGTAACTACCCTGCTGGTAGACATTGGAAAACCAGTAATCAAACACAAGTTTTTGGTATCATTGTCTTCAGTCAACATACTCCTCCAAGGGTTTGTAGATCAAGGCTTTTCTTTAACTATATAAGAACAAATAACTAAATATTTGTTGCAATGTCTAAGTATATTCCACAATTTGCTACCAGTTGGTTATGCACATATCAGGGGCTACATTTAGTATGAGTTTGGGAAAACCTCTCTTAGGGTAATGTAACAGTTAATTTAATTGAACATATGAAATGTGGGGTGATTTGGAAGACGAGTTGATAAAAAAATCACCATGTTTAGACTTTCGCCAAGGAAACCCAACTTGGTACTTGGTACCAAGTAAGCTTAAGGAAGCTTATCTTCAACAGGGCTCCAAGATGTTTTTTAAAATTCTGTTTTGAATGCAGGAGGAAGACCGGATTACCCGGAGAAAAACCTGTGGAAGCGAGCATGGACTGAAAACCAAATGCACATAAAGCACCGGGAGCGGGACTCGAACCCGGGACCTCATTGGTGCAAGGCGTGGGAACTACCGCTGCACGAACCCACTAAGTTAATGTATATTTTTTGTTTGATGTTCTATTGAGAGTTGCACGACGAGTTGTACAGTGAGATGAGATGCTGAATTGTCATTGAAGTCATTATGAGTCAATATTTCATTTGCACAGTTCTAAGCGAGTAAGACATCATTGAAGAATTTTAGTTGAACTTACCCTGATTAATATATTTTCTGGTTTCACATCCCTATGAAATATCCCATTTCTGAAATGAAATCAACCATGATCAAAGTGCATTAATATAGATGTAGGCAGAAGAAAATAAGATGCTATCAGTTCAGTGAATTGAGGAAAAGTTCACAAACACTAAAGGGGTGCTAATTACAGGGGGAAAAAACATAAAATTTATTCAATTCTTTTGGGTCCCTTTTTGCAAAGAAAATTAAGCATTACCTTCACAAGAAAACCATATAGACCAAATTTCTGATGCTTATTTTTTTCAGACCTAATACAATTTTAAGGGCCCTATTTGCATCAGCCCTGAAAGTGTTGCGAACTGGTCCAGAGGCAAATATATTTTTGATGACATACAGACATTGAATATTGAAGAAATGCAGAAAAAAGTTTGTTACAATCATGACAGAAAGACAGAAAAAGGAAGAGAGTGATGGGGAAAAGAAGGAAAATTTACGAAAAAACACTTGTGTTGGATTTAAAATTAGGCCAGTAGGGCTCGGCCAAGCCCAAAAGACTGATATCCAAGGAGGCAGAAATTAAGGGAGCATACAATGAGCAGTTCATTCCTTAACCAAATACATGTAATGCTGCTTTCATACTTATTGTCCTTGTAGCTCTGTCATTTGCTTACTTTCAAACTTTGGTAGCTTTGCAGTTTTGTCGCTTTGCAGCTTTGCCGCTTCATGTCGCTCTGAAAGTTGAATTTATTTCAACTCGAAAAATCTTGCCATACGACAAAATTTTGCTGATACAGACTATCTCAGCGACAAAATTTTGCAAAAAATATAAGTCATGCAGCTACTACACATGTATGAAAGCAGCATACGGCTATCACAAATGACTGGGAACCAGTGAAATAGCCACAAGGGGTGCAATGGCGTCCCATATTTAATTTGCAGGTCGGACAAGGCCATGTGCTGTTAAATTTGCACCCTTTGTCGAAATTTTTTTAAGAGAAGAACAATTGAAACAACATTGGTTTGAAGTAAATTTTTTGTACAGTTTTACAAAATTATGTAACTTTCATTGTAAAAACATATAGAAAGTATACTTACATGAAGTACAGGGGGGATTAAGGGAAAGGGGACAAACAGTCGAAGGAGGAACAGAAAAACAGAAGGGAATAAATGAAAGGAATGCAAAGTAGATGGATAATGTATATGTAAAAGAGAGAGGAGAAAAGATAAACAAAGAAATATCAGGAAATGGAAGATAGATAATATCAAAATGGAAAGGAAAAATGAAAATGAAGGAGTGTGGGCACATTTATTAATTCATCCTACCTATGCATATGGTCTAATGATTTCAGCAGTTGATACATGTAATTCTTAACTTTTTGTTCTGGTAAATAATGTCGTCGACCTGCAAAGGAAACATAAACAGTTTAAAAATTGTATTTATGAAAGCACAAGCCTAAGTAAAAACAAACTACATTTCTTTTCCCCTTATGCTTCCATTTTTTTAAGATTCTTCAAATTTTTTTGTGTGTGTTATATTCAATTTAGGCGTACAACTTATTCTTAAATATTTTTCAGATGGTTACACGTAAAGCCTTGCAACATGTGTAATGGAGCATTTCACGAGAGTTATGTGGTCACTCGTGGTGCTCAACTATTATTACAAGAAAATAAAATTAGACCTTTCTCTTTACTTAGTAATCAGGGGTGTGATTGGGTCAAAGTTTTGGGAAAATCGTGAAAAACCAGTGTAAAATTGGTCTAAAATGCCCCATATTGGGCTGAAAACAAATAAAAGTGCAGAAATTTTGAACAAAAATAATCCTGAAATCTACACAATATTCCTGAAATCATGAAAAATCCTGAAGAATCATACCCCTGTTATATTAGTTTTTATTTTGGACATAACATGCAAAAATATGGTGCTAGTAGTTTACCAACAATATATAATAAAAAGTCTCTCTCCTTTTTTTCACAAACTTGGAGAAACATAATATCTATTTTACTTGGCCTGATATTTTTTCCTTTTTGTAAAAGGAAAATTGCATTTTTGGAATGACAAGGTTCATTTACTCTTATAAGTATATGACAAGTTGTATTCAATCCACCATTTATCTAATTTTTGTTTGACATGTAATTTAGAAACAAATTTCTCTTACCTCGTATTAATTCATATATGTTCATGTCCATTAATTCACAAACCAAGGCTAATCTTCCACTTTTCTTATCGCTGAAAATATAATTAAAATAAATACTTGGAATAACTCACTGTGGCTCTAGTTAGTAAACAGAAATTTCATGTCAAGGTTACTTGAACTAATAAAAGCAAATCAGAGATTTAAAAAAAAAATACAAGTATGTATACCGTGTATGCCTTGTCTAAACACAACTTGTCAACACTGACGCAGATAAACTGATCTGACATTGACGGCATTTGACGCACCCCATTTTTAATATTGTGACTGCATGAATAAATTTTAAGGTAGTTGAGGGGCAAGGCAATTTTCAAAGGGCAAATGAAAAATGCCTTCTATTTTAAGCATTTTGCAAGGGCATCTCGGCAACTTCAGCTAATCAGAAAGGGCATCAAGGCACCTTGTCATTGTAAAAGGGCATCAAGGCAAGTACTAGTAAAAAAAGGGAAATTTAAAAGAAATGAAGAAAAAGACCACTTTATAAAATAAAAAAAAACGTTTGTTTAACCGTCATTGGTCATGACCGTATGACTGTTGAATTTTGCACCTGTAATAAACTACGTTTCCTGGCGAATATGTACACACTTTATGACTTACAAAAATAACAGGCGGTCAAAATATTATCTTCAAACCCCTTTTATTAAATATATGAAGTCATATAATCAACACAACTTTGTTTGTCTGCGAATATTTTACTGCCCTGCAACGTGAAATCTACGTACAGGGCGGCGCCATTGAACATCCAAATAGTCCACTGGATATCCCGCCTTTACATTGGCGGCACCGGTTCTCGGAACAGAAAAACAAAAATAACCGCGGCGACTTTAACTATAAATAGGACAGATTTGTTCGCAATTTCGTAGAAACAAATGGTGCATTAAAGTATTGTAAACATGTAAGACGATTAATTAAACATTTTGGATTAAATTTGGGAATGTTTCTTATCATATCAAACAACATGCATTCCTTTATTCTTTTTTTTTTTTTTTGTATGAAAAGGGCACTACGGCAATAATATAAAAGGGCACGGCATGTGTGCCGTCGGTGGTTTTGTGTTTTTCTGGGCATCGCGGCAAATGCCTTCGGTGCCGTCGGTTAAAATTTACCTTGACCCTGCTTCATTAATTTGTTTGTAATGACCCACCCAAGATGCACCTTCTCCAGGGGTCACATATGGTAGTATACCATATGACAAGTGTATTATGCACCATTGTTGACACCAAGCAAATAACAAGGAACTCATATCAATCAGACTTCAAGTTAAATCAATTTTCATAATCATTCATTCAAAATCATTAGTGGCTAAAAAGTTGCTTTAATTTTCTAACCACAACACGACACTGAAACTGTGTAACAAGTACATTTTGTATTTGTACTCAATTAAGGAATCAATGCATCAATAGGACTATATATATGATTCATTTCCATTGCAAGATCTAGAGATCTATTCAATTCAATTCCGAACTAAAGCCCTGATAAGGTCAATAAAACAAAAAAATAAATTCCAGGTAAATTCTTAGAAACATTAAAGGGACTGGCCTAGATGCTTTACCTGCTTTATTTTTTTTCGCCGGCAAAAATGTGAAAACAGTGTTTCTAGTTTAATTTGTTTCTACACATGTGATGGTTGGTAAACAAATTATTTTTGATTAAATTGTTTCTCTTTTAATAATATGTATTAAATTATCTCTAAGAGCTTTGTTTGATTTTTTATCTGGTAAATCCAGATCTGAGGTACAAATTTAGGATTCAGAAAACACAAGATAGTCACACCACCATCAAAGAATGATATTGCAAATTAGTAATCTCTCAATTTGAGCCATTTCTGTGTAAATTTTGGAATTGTGTGGATATTACTACACTTTTAAGCTTTATTTAGAGCATTTCCATAAGTTTTTAATTCTAAGTGGAATCTAGGCTAGTCCCTTTAAGTAGCAGTCACCCTGTAGCAGTACCGTACTAAAACAATTCTGATAAATCACTTCATGTGAGATCAAATAGAAGCAGGTTTTTTTCTTGTTTTTTGTAAATGTAAGGCCAAGTATAAATAATAATAATAAATTATTTGTTTCCGGTAACATGTTTTTAGAATTTTGCAAAGAAAGGGAACACTGAAATCCATTTTGCTTTTAATTTTTTAATTTTCTATTTTTATTTACTTTTATTTATTTATTTATTTTTTGTTTTCAGAAGGAAGGAAAAATGTACTTTTTACCAAAATATTTTCTTAGCTTACAAATCAAATTTGACATAAATTTTCAACATTATTTTTGTGTTAAAGAACATTTCAAAAGCAACAAAAATGACTACCTCCTTTGAAAACGTAAAAAAAGGGTTAAACTACGTTGCTATTCAAAGAGGTGGTGTCTTTTGGGGTTAGGGCAGGTTATTGGCAACAAACATATTACTCCACTTGGTCTAACATTTTGACCCTTCTTTTAACCAAAAGAATCAGATAAACCGTATTTTATCTTCAGAGTAATCGTGTCTTCTTGGTCTGACTTCCAGTTTATATATTTTTGGTGACCTGAAAAGAGAGTATCATAGATGTGACTCCAATTGGGGGGTACCAAACCAAGCCAGTAAACTGTCACGGGTAACGTTAATCTTCTATTATAAATTGTTGATCACATTGTACGGTTTAATTATTTGATTGACTGTCACGGTTGCCAAAGTTAGGGACATTCACAAAATTTTCAACTTTATTTGTTTTGGGAAATTTTAATTTGTCTTGAAAGGTATTAAAATTACCTTCAAAATGAGGGGTCAACCACTTCATATGAGTAACAAATGGCAAAGTTATGGATGAAAAGCATAAATCGAAATTCAACCAAATAGTGCCAAAAATTGGGATCCTCTATGGGAAATTTCTACACAGTCTTCCATGTTTTGACCCATTTTCAAATCTGGCGGGGCTCCTAATAAAAATGTGCTTTTATTTCATGGCATGTGTTTGGTATCATTTGAAAGGTAATGTTTCAAAGAAAATGCATATTTTTTTATATCCTTCGAACTTGAACAGAATTAAAGTTAGAGCATAAAAACTCCACTGGCACACTTTTTGAAAATGTTACAGCGCCCTCAACGTGATCATATATGAAATACGCTACCAAAGTACTTCAAATAGAACCTGGTGCCAATGCCCAAGTTATCCTTGAATCATTCTGGATCTGAAACCAGACCGATAAAATCATAACCGACACTAGGAAGCTCACTACTGAGTCACATCTACAATCCTCGTATCCTCTTTTGATGGCACCAAAAGATCTACATCATACCGGATGTAGCACAAGAAGAATAATCACTCTGAAGAAGTCTGACGATCAAGACAGGCAAAACTGTCAGTATGTTAGTGTTTTACTGCAGATTGGAAAATGTTTGTAAACATTTTGATGAATTAGACCTTAATACTTACAAAACAACTTCCTTGAGTTCCAGTATGTTATCATGAGGACTGAGCCTTCTCATGGCCTGGATTTCTCGCAAATTATTCACTTGTTCGATGCTGTAACACAAGAAAGATAGACGGGATTTTAATACTACAGCACAGATGTCTGTTTTACATGAATTTATCAGGAAAATTTGGACATAACTTGAGAATCAATTCTTACAAAGAATTTTAAGCAATCTATGCAGATTTTCACTTTTTGGTCAAATAAAGGAGGCTGAGAAATATGCATCGTAGGCCCTATACCATAATCAAAATGAATAAATTAACATAAGTTAACATTAGTAACGATGGAACAAATCACAAACAACCTGTTCAAGCCAAGATTTCATTTATTAGAAAAAATCCTGGAAGAACGGGGACTTCAACCCCGGATCTCTTGTATGCTGGGCAAGCGCTCTATTCACTGAGCTATCCAGCCAACCCATCGTAAGACCAAAACCCATCGTTAGCTTCGACCACCTCTTGACCCCACGCAACGTTTACAAGGGGTTCGATTTTTCTAATACATAATTTATATACCTTATTGTCCGGTGAACACTTATGAGGGGTTTCACGTCTTTGTGAAGTCTAGTTGTAGTTACGAGCTGAACCCTTCGTTAGCTACGATGCATCGTAATGTTAGTGAAATCAACCCCTGGTATCCAGCCCCTCAAATAAACCGAGCGTTTTAATCACAGATAAATACAAATATATAAATGTAGGATTCAAGGATTGGGTCACAATGCTTTTGGTAAACTTGAAAATCTCATAACTGTCCATAAAACCAAATGACTAAATTAACACAAGTTAAGCTTACCTTTCATAAGTCTGTTTCATCTTTTTACACGCAAAGTAGGTTCCATCCTGGATGTGCTGGCACTTCAGGACCTCCGAGAATGTACCTTCACCTTTTTTCCCTAATATTCGGTATTCTGTTGTATTAAAGAAAGAAAAGATAGAACCTTTGAGATCATTTAATATACAATTTACAAATGAGTTCTAGAACATAATGATGTTAACATGTTCAAGGAGGTGTCACGGGTGGATATCACCCACAAATACCAGTATTTAAAAAGCACCATTTACATTTATTCATCTCTGGCCTACAATATAAACTTGCATTACTGGTACATGACAATAAGATACATACTGTACTTAAATTAGTAGTGGGTTATAAAATGGTGATGTTTCAAATCACTTAGGGGAAAAGCTCATTTGATGCAGTATGATCTCCTGATCATTTTGACACCCTTTTTATTGAAATCGGCCAAAAAATGAGACAGTGCGGGCCGAAAAACCAATTTCGAGGAGGGGGGGGGGTGTTAGAAAATGTGAAATGTGACCATTGCTGGAATTATATACCATATTTTAGCAATGTTGGGGTGTATACTTATGTTTTTGAGGTAAAAGAATCCATTTGTCAACATCAAAAACGACCATTTTAGGTCAAATTAGGCTATGAGGGCGCTTTTGCCGATAAAACGAACATGGATATTCTGATTGCGATAATTTGAATGTCAAACAATAGATAATCATTGATTATATCACTGTAAAATAAAAAGCACTCGTTTTAGAACTCGCACTCGTTTTAAAACCACAAAAGTACTTGTTTTATTACTCATTTTCTGAAACAAGTACCAAAACAAGTGGTAAAATGAGTACTAAAACGAGTGCCAGTTCCAAAACAAGTGCTTTTTACTTTACAGTGTATCTGCTCAGCAAATTTGAGCTCTCTAAACAAAACGGTTGGGTCGTGGCACCAATTTAAGTGAAACACAGAACTACGCAATTTCGTGCCATAGGTTTGTGTGTGGTTCAACGAACTTTTGTTCCCTGTGTTTTCAATGGAGGCGTTTTCAAAAGTAAAAAAATTGGTACCACGAGCAAACAAAACAAACCTACATGCTGAAACTTTTAGAATATAATAAGGGAATGTTTATCTTCAATTCTACCTCGGAAAATGTTTCAAAATGAGTAACGCTAAGGCGTGGCCAGCAAAGCGCCCTCGTGGCTTAAATTTGCATAAAATGGCAGATTTTACGAAAATGAAAAATCCAATTCTGTCAAAAATGTGAAAAATGGATTACTTGACCTCAAAAACATAAATATGCACCCCAACAGTGTTAAAATATGTTATAGAATTCCAGCAATGGTCAAATTTCACATTTCAGACCCTTCCGACCCCTGTTCGAAATCGTTTTTTTGGCCCGCACTGTCTCATTTTTTGGCCGCACTGTCTCATTTTTTGGCCGATTTCAATGAAAAAGGTGTCAAAATGCTCAGGAGATCATGCTGCATCAAATGAGCTTGTACCCTAAGTGATTTGAAACATCACCCTTTTTTGACCCCTGTATAACCCACAACTACTTAAATTGAGGGACTCTTGTACCATCTCTACTAATTAATTTTCAAAACAATTTCAATGTTTTTGCTAAATTGTTTTGTAACTATTCCTTAATGGTTTTAAAAGTAATAACTACCGTACCAATAAATTTGACACTGACCTGACACTAGTTAGACCATCATTCATTATCTGCTCCAATGGACCTGATATGAGTGATTTCTACATGCCCATTAAACACTCAATCATTTTCATTGTGACCAATACCTATTTAGACCATGGCTCAGTGAGGGCAAAATATTGTTACATACAAAATATATATAACACAATGTGGAATATAATAGTTGTTGTAAAACTTTAATATGTCATAGTAAAAGTTGAAAAGCAAAAGATCAACCTAACTTTAGAAAACATCAATTTGCTTTTTGTGGTCATCACAAACTTTCATGATTTTTATTAAAAACACTCTTTTTTTTAATGTCAATTCACCTAGATGTATAAACAAGTTACAAAAAAGTTCTTGAATATAAATTCGATACAATACCTTTAAAATCGAACAAAATTTGACCTTGCATTTGACCTATGACTACTAAGGAGAGGTCAAATGAAGAGCACCATGGAGGGAGTACGCCAGTAAATCAGCTCACTTAGGGAATACATACAAATTACAGAGCTATGCCACAATTAATGTTGGGGATCATAAGTTGATTTTTAGGTACCAGTATTAAATCATTATAACTGCATTTAAGGTACAATGTATATCATTACCACCAAAATTGTACGTTCGTGATGCACGGTATGGTCGGTAGTACGACTTTAAGACACACCTAAAAAAAAAAGAACTTTAAAAGCAGGTTTTTTCTCTTCACAATCACTTTCAATTTTTCCTCTAGGGGAATTCAGCAGCTATGTATGTGAACAACCCTTAACCCACTGCAAAGGGCACAGCAGGAGGTCGGGGTTATCCTTGCTGAGTTTCAATGAATGCATATGATTTTTGCATAAGTACTGTACCGGTCTACACAATTGCTATTATTTTTTATATACCGCATGAAAACATTCTTGTCATTTGATTGGGTGACACTGTATTAGACTGTCAACAATATTTGGTATATTTCCTGCTTGACATCATAGCCGGGCATTTTTTGTCAATAAAAATGTGATATTGCCCTGGCGTGACGTCACCGCAGGGCAATATCAGCTTTTTACAAACATAACGCCCGAGAAGGTTTGTTTATGTTCTGTCATGTTCGTCTTGCCGTAGCGTAGTTTCATAATATAAACAAAATTGACCAGATGGATGAGTTCAAACAATTGATGGATGAATTGACTGCATGATATAGTGCTTTTTACCCAGCTGTCGGAAAATCCTCAAGCGCTGCTAATTGCATTCGGCGAGAGCTAGGCTTAGGCTAGGCTAAGCATGCACGGTAAGCTTAACTCAGTATGCACTTTTATCAAGTGAGTTTACGCAGGTTATCAAATGACAAGAATATTTTTATATGGTATATAAAACAAATATTTACTGCTCTTTATATTCAAGCAATTGTGCAAAATATCTTCGGTGGAGGGCAATAGTAGGCCCACGGTCTCCAGTCACCGAGGGTAGATATTTTGCACAATTGCCCTCAATAGCAGTAAATATTTGTATAACAATATGATACATACAATACGATACGACAGTTAAAATTCTGCTAAAACTTACTACTGCATATTTTGGAAAAGGTCCCACAAGTTATTTAGAGGAACTTAAAATTTTATCGTTGTCACTTCAACAACAATTTTATGTCAAATTTCCAGCCAACGATGTAAGAAATTCTAGTCTCATTATGCTGTCATTCAGTTGGTAAACTGTAAAACAACTGAAGACTGGTAAAAGAGATCTATCAGTAAAATACAGAAGCTATGTAGTAATCAGGGATTCCATGATTGAACTAGTAAATCTCTAGTTGTCATTGGATTGAATGGTGTATGGTGATAATTTTTCTGATTTTTCGCACTTGAAGGAGCCTTGTCCGATTGGGTTAGCATTATTTCAAACTTTCTGAGATTTTGGTACCAAGATATTCCTCATATTTTTCTCATTACCCATGTTAAATTTTACAGCTAAAACATGTTGTGTTTCGGAGATATATATGTGAAAATGTGTTAAAATTATTAATTTTATGGTAACCATTTGACATCTATTATATATAAAGGTAGTTAATTTAAGTATAGACAAATGGAAAATACAAAATGGCTCATAAAATCAAAGCAGTTGTTCCGATTTTACTGAAATTTGAAAAAGAAGCATCATGAGTAGATGAGTGGCGATCTTTCATATCACAGTGAAAACTTTAATTTGAAAAATCGGACCATGTACCTTTTAAAAGAAAAGCTGTAATTATAAATGTAGCTGATGAGCCTGAGGCTGGGACTGGGTTAGCTGACATTCTCATCAAGG
>JXSR01S005362.1:13417-24894 GCA_000969725.1 Ophiothrix spiculata | reverse complement strand
CGGAAGGTTACCGTATGTGAGACCAAAATTAGCAAACAAAGGGATGAAATGAGACCATATCTGAGACCATAAATCTACCATATCTGTTTGAATGGATACCTTATCCGGGACGCTAACTGTTCAAATGAATACCTATCTGAGTCCCTAGGCAAGTAGGTATTACAAGAAACTGAGTAAGTATACGCCACTTAAACAAGTTTAAGAAGTGTTTCCAGGTATTTGAAGCACCTTTATTGACAATTTAAGGCACATGAGTAACTACGTAATAATGCTATAATTTTAATCTGTGTTTTGTCCCCGGGTAGTATTAGGTATTCTTACCGGGTAACTTGTACAATTACATTTTTACAGTTTTTGTAATAATTACTTGGTCACATTTGCGTATAGTGTCAGATGTGGTATTCATTCGAACAGGTATGGGCTCGGATAGGGTATCATTTCGAACAGATTTATAGTCTCAGATGGGGTATGATTTCACTCATTTTTGCCAATATATGGTCTCACATAGGGCCACCTTCGGAGCCAGCTGATCTCGGGTGGCTACCCAGACATAACTATATGTTACCCTTGCCCCGGGGTTTTGTCATAGAGTATTTTTGTGCACTGCACTGGAGAATAATTATAAGGAAACTTGCGAACCGGAAAGTTTGAAGAGGTTATAATAATAATAATAATAATAATATGTATTTTAATCATCATAAATTACAAACAATGTAAAACACAATTATGCAATAATATGACAATCAAGGAAAAGAAAAATAGACTGTAAAGTCCAAACACAGGATGTGTTTCCCTTTCCTTATATACTTAGTAATGTACAATAAATAAAAATATGATAAACACACAATATTTTGTTACTTTAGTAAAACTGAAAATGAAATTCAAGCAAATAAAGTTGCCACAACTATTTAGGTAAGCTATCCTAACAAGCAGTCTTAAAGAGATTTACTGATGATGATAATCTAACTGAAACAGGCAGCTCATTCCATAATCTTGGAAAGGAAACAAAAACAGAATTGAAGAAAGTATTAGTGCGAGAAGTTGTGTGAAGAAATCTAAGTTCATTTATCTTAGAAGGTTTGAAAAATTGGAGGAAAGATTGAGGACCAATACCATTGATAAGTTTAAAGCAGAAAATCAAGCGAAGTAAATTAAACAAGTCACAAGTTTTGAGCAGCCCAACTTCAACAAGTCTAGCTTCATATGATAAGTCAGATGGACACCTTTTTCTGTACATTAAAACCTTAGAAATTGTCCTTTGACTTTTATCCAACCTATCAAGTAAACCAATTTGGCATGGATTCCAAACAACAGCACAATATGTTAGGCGAGGGAGAATCAGTGTTTTAAAGAGATATAAGAGAGAACTGAAGTGCATATGCCGAGAAATTCTAATACAGAAACCAGTCAATCGAGAAACTTTTTTACAAACAGAGTCCACATGATGAGAGAAGGATAAGGATGAGTTGAACTCAACACCAAGCAATTTGAAGTCATCAACGACCTTAATTTCAGAACCACCAAGATTGTAAACAAATTGACTTTGATCTCTAGATCTTGAAAAATGAACAACTGCACATTTAGAAGCATTTAGAGGGAGTTTGTTCTTGAGGGTCCAGCAATGAATCTTATCAAGATCATTCTGTAAGACTTGATGATCCTCAGGAGTCCTTATGCATCGAACAATTGTATGATCATCTGCAAATTGAAAAAGTGGAGAGGAGAGGTCATCATTAAAATCATTAACAAACAAGAGAAAAAGAATTGGTCCTAAAACAGAGCCCTGGGGTACTCCAGATGAAACAGAGACCCAATCAGAATAGCACCCCTTAAAGACAACCCTTTGTTTCCTATCAGAAAGAAAACTTTGTATCCAACATAACATATTACCCCTAATACCATAGTTATGAATCTTATGTAGCAGAACACTATGATCAACCCTGTCAAAAGCAGCACTGAAATCAAGAAAAATTCCATCAACCAAGTTACAGTCTTTACTATTGTCAAGACTACTGCTGAGAAAATGGTAAAATTTAGCTAAAATCTGTTCACAGTTTCTGCCATGATTTTCAAGTGGGGATCTACCTTGGCTATTGTCTCTGTGACTACTCATACGTTACTTATTCGTTTTGTTTTGTTACTTTTTATTACGCGAGTGGAAAAAAAAAACATTTATTCATCCAGCGACACTCTACTCTTCGTTGGCGGGGTATTTTGGTTCCGCTTCAGTTCTCTAGACCCCATTTTCTGAGTCAATGGTCTGCACCCTAGACTAGGGTTTCAGATATCGGGGCCGCACAATCCTACCAAAACCAAAGTTTTGTGCCCCCCCCCCCCCCCCCCACTCCTCCTCGGGTTTAATATCAGTTGTTATGACATCAAAGATATTCAAAACAAATATGACACACAATTAGATTAAAGAAAGTTAGTTAAGTGTTGAAATTTATTTAATTTTTAGCATATATAGGCCACTATGAGGCGATGTAACGTTTCGGTAACGTTTGTGACATGCTTTTGAAATGCGATAATTAACCAAGCAAACAACGCCGAGGGTTCAAATTTGGCATGGATGATGTTAGTCATAGACCTGCTTTAGACCTAAGTGTCAAGTGTTTTGAAGCACGATAAAACTATTAAACAAATTTTTGTAACTTTTTGGTAACGTTTGTGACATAAATTAGTGACATAATAAACTGGCCTCATACACAAATACAGAAACACTGACATAAATGCAGTTTTTCTCCTGTGGTTTGTAACAATTGAGGTCGTGTTTGTGTAAATACAAGGTTGAAAAGAAAATGATTTGTTATCAAGGGTGATTTTTAAAGCGCCGAAATATAACTAAATTTTGGATTTTTGTAGCATTATTTATTCATATATTTTAATTATGCAAATTGGTATCAAAATTTTAGCAAATAAAATAATTTATGACTGAATCAGTTTATTTGGACTATGTAGAAACTAAAAGCAAGTGTAATATATTCCAATTATCACTTTATCACTGAATCAGGCTCATTTTCCCTGAAATGACCGTTATACGTATGAGCAGTGGACATAATCATTTGTTTGGAACCAGATGGCACGTTTTTGGCTAATTATCATAAATGTGACGTCACTACTTCCCCGGTGTATTTCTATTTCAAGTACGTTCTATTGTCCTTTGGAAGCGACCATGATATTTAATCCCTGTTCAATCACCGTATGTTGTTTAAGGGTAAAGGAAATCCATCTGTGAGTGCTCAGGAAAATGTGAAATCCTGACTATTTTTAATCATGAAAAGATAGATCATTTCAACTGCCTTTCCGGGGACTCGATACATGGATTATGGCAGGGGTTAGTCTGATGCATTACGAAGCGAGTGATCTACCGCTGAGCTATCATGGCAGCATTTAGATCGTGAACTAAAATCTAAAACAGAAACATTAGAATGGGGTAATTTTGGTGGTTCACAAGAGTACGCCATCCATTTCTATCCGCGTGATGCACCTTGACCACTACCTCCTAACAAGTATTTCATGTCATCTGTCCAAGATGTTGCTGGACGCCCTCTTCCACGCTTTCCTTCTACAGCACCCTGAAGTATTTGTTTTTCAATGCTGACATCCCTTCTGACAATATGTCCAAAATATCTGTACTTCCTTTTCATGATCCCAAATCTGAGGTGCAAGTCTGTTCCAATCTTTTCCAAAATCCAGGTGTTAGTTCTCTTGTCTTTCCATGTTGTTTGCAAAAGACGTCTGTAACACCCCATCTCAAAAGCATCGACCCTTTTCCTGTCATGTTTGGTCATAGACCACGACTCGCATCCATAGGTGGCAATCGAGAAAACTACAGCATTTAGAAGACGTACTTTCAGGCTGATGTAAATCCCACGACTCTTCCAGATATTTTGCATACTCTGTACTGTCGACCTAGCAATTGCCAGTCTTCTCTTTATCTCCACTGTGCTGTCACCGGTGTTGTTAATCATTGATCCTAGATATTCAAACTGCTTAACTTCCTCTATCTGTTGCCCATCAATGATGAAATCCTCCTTAGTTCCATTTCTGTCCACCACCATAATCTTGGTTTTCTTGGTGTCGTCTGCATATCTCAGATTGATGATCTTTGCTCCTCCAAACTTAACTCCACCATCAAATCCGTCCAATGCTTCTCTCATGATGTCCTCAGAGTATATGTTGAAGAGGTTTGGTGATAAAATACATCCCTGGCGCACACCTCTTCCAAATTCAAACTATTCTGTATCTCCTCCGCTAGTTCTTACTGCAGATTGTTGGTTCTGGTATAAGCTGGCTATCAATTCAACGAGGTGACATGGGAAACCCATCTTCTTCATGGTGTTCCATTGTTGAGGATTGCTGACACAATCAAATGCTTTACTGTAATCTACGAGGGTCATTCAAAAGGTTCTACCTGTTGTATCATAACTTTTGTTCTGTTAAAGGTAGCTAATTGAAAATTAGCACAAATATAGCTCAGAATGTTGTCTACATATGACTAAAAAATCTAATTAATACCTTTTCTAGGTTTGTGCAGGTGTCCTGATAACCGCGGTAAGATTTGGTACACCGGAAACGGTCAAAATATGTGCAACATTTTTAAAACTGGCTCAGGTACAGTTAATTAAAAAGGTCATAATAGAGCCATGTAGTATTGCTATACAATAAAAAATATATAAAACAAAAGAATGGACACACAATTGTACGGGATGATTAAAAAATTGACCCAAACTGAAAATAATGGACACCAACAAGCAGAACAATAAAAAGAATAAATAGCCCATGCAGCAAAATTATCAAAACCACTAAGGATACAGTTTAGGAAGAAACTAACTTTAACAAAAGAAGATGTAAAATAGTGACATTATGAAGCTTTATTTTTGAAGAAATTTTCATAGTACATCATAAAGGAAACTAAATTTAATTTTTTGATCGAAAATTGTGGTGTATCACCTTCAAATGTTGTTTTTGACATAAAAAACGCACTTGGAAAAGTTAGGCCATAGAGAAGCATGCTATGCTAATATTTGTAACCTAAGAGGATATCAGACACCCTTTCAAATATCGGGATTCTGGGTAATTTCTATCAGTAACAAGTTTACTTTATCAGTGGCATATGACTTGTTGGACTATTAGGTTTACTTTCATTCCAATTTTGTTCAGTAACTTCCATGAATTTTGGGTATACAGATGGTTATTCATACATTAGCTGCTTATGTAATTTCAGGTGCAATGTCATATGATATTTCACCGTTTCCGGTGTATCAAATGTTACTGTGGTTTTCAGATCACCTGCAGAAATCTAGAAAAGGTATTGATATGATTTTTGTAGTCAACATTCTGAGCTATATTTATGCTAATTTTAAAATAGCTACCTTTAACAGAACAAAATATATGATACAACAGGTAGAACTTTTTGAATGACCCTCGTATAAAGCATAGATAGAGCAGATGTTTGTGGTCCCTACACTTTTCAATCACATTTCTGATGTTTACTATTTGGTCTCTGGTCCCTCTGCCTTCTCGAAACCCTGCTTGCTCGTCTGAGATCTCTTGCTGACACTTCATTTTCATTCTTTGGATGATGATCTTAATAAGTACTTTGCTTGCATGGCAAATGAGGTTTATCGTTCGATGGTTTGAACATTCCTTTACATTACCTTTCTTTCGTAGGGGTACGAAGACAGCTCTACACCAATCTTTTGGCCATTCTTTCTTCTGCCAAATGCTGCAGCATAACTGCCACATCAGATCAACTCCTTCTTTAACTGTTGCCTTCCATATTTCAGAAGCTATGTTGTCAATTCCAGGCGATTTGTCATCCTTAAGTTGTTTCAATGCAAGTTCCACCTCGGATCTCAATGGGAGTGGTTCCACTTCACATGTTTCTTCATAATTAAAGTCAGTGTCTTCATCTTTTGACTCAAACAGCTTGGTACTATACTGAACCCATCTGTTCTTGATGTCATCACTCTCTGTCAAGGTGTTTCCATCCAAATCATTTATTACATCCATCCTTAGGGTGCACGTCTTTGTAAGCTCTTTTACAATACAAAAGCTGTTGAGTCATTTCTGCCTCTTTCCATTTCCTCACACTTCCACTCGATGTAATTTCTTTTGTCTTCCTTCACGCTATTGGAGAAGCTTTTGTACAATCTCGACCAATTGTCCTTGTGTCCGAACGTCTTTGCTCTTTTTCTATCATCTGCAAGATCAAGGGTCTTTTGGGTGATCCATGGCTGTTTTCGCTTTTTTTCCGAGGAATGTACTTCTTGGCAGCAACTTGAACTGTGTCCTTCATTTTTTCCCACAGTTCATTTGGTGTCTGGTCAGCCTCAACTTCACTTAACAGCAGCTGAAACTTGTTCTTAACCTCAACTGAGAATTTGGCTAGTATCATTCCCACATCATATCTTGCAGGTGTTAGCGTACCTTTGCGGACTTTCAGCTTGAGTTTCATTCTTGCAGTAAAGCAATTGGTGGTCACTGCCACAGTCAGCACTTGGTCTTGTCTTGACATTTTGTAGCGAAGACCGCCATCTTTTCTTAACCATGATGAAATCAATCTTTTTTTTGGTGGTTCCATCTGGGCTTGCCCATGTCCACAATCATCTAGGGTGATATTGGAAGAGTGTATTTCCAATAACCAAGCTATATACAATGCAGAATTCCTCTAGTTTGTCACCTCGCTCATTTCTGGTGCCAAGTTCATATTTGCCAACACATTCTGATTTCTCAGTTCTGCCTATCTTTGCATTCCAATCACCCATAATGATGATGAAGTCCCTTTTTGGTATGCTATCTATTGCAGACTGCACGGTTTCATAGATATCTTCAATTTCTTCATCGGCAGCATCAGAAGTAGGAGCATATACCTGAAATAAAGAGATATTGATGGGGTGTCCTTGAATTCTCACAGATATCACCCTCTCACTGATTGGGTTATACCCCAAGACACATTTAGCTGTTGCCTTTTCAATAATGAAACCAACTCCTCCTCGCTTTCTTCCACTTTCTTTACCAGAGAAGACTAACATGTTTCCATTGTCTGTAGTGAAACGACCTTGTCCAAGCCACCACAACTCAGATATGCCGACTATTTGATGTTATTTCTCACCATTTCTCTCTCTACCACTTCTAACTTCCCGTCTGACATGCTACGCACGTTCCGTGTTGCAATGTCCAACAATTTCCTCAGAGGGGTGCTGTTCTTTTCCTTCCTAGGACTGTCAGGAACAGAACTTCCTTTCACAGGCTTTGATCCTGTTCCGTCATCACCAATAGGTGTATTCTGAGCAGTACCTCTCTCTTCCACAGTAGCTATTGACGTATCCTCAGGCCTGGGGGCACACCATCCGATACCTTTGTTTCCTTTTGATTTCGTACTCTCATTATTACTAACGTGGCCAAGTAATGCAGTGGATGGCCGGGTCCTTCTGCATGTTGGACGCGTTCTCACATTGATTCTTATATGGAGATGCTTCTTAAAGTCAGATGCTGATGTCTTGACAGGGGTTCCAACATCTCTAGCTGAGGCTTATGTAATTGCCAAAGGTGCATCCCTTTTCCGTTCACTGCCAGTGATGATGATGTTGTGGCTAGTTCGGGACAGAGATTCCATAAAAAAGAACAAAAGTTAAAGAATTAGAAAGGATAGACACAACCCAAGTTGATCCCACACTGGCTTTGTACGGCAGCACAATGGCAACACAAAGAAAAAAGAGTAACACCAATGAGCTGCCCCTGTGGGTTGGCAATCTTCACCATCGTTCTCGGGATCTGGATCCTGTACCCTATGAGCTGAGACCATGATGCTCAGATCACGATCACAGCTCATAACGGTCTGATGTTGCGTGTTACAGCTCTCTCTAGAATGAAGATGCCCTAACCTACCAGTTGGATGACTATTATCCAGACAAACGAACCAGATTATGCAAACTAACCAGACCACATAAGGTGGTCCACCTATCCTTATCAACTGGGTTGCGAAAGGAAGATATTTAGCAAGAAAAAGCTGATAGAAAGAGTGGACAAGGTTGAGCTATGGGAGGCAGAGGGTGCTCAGAACCTCACTCTGGCAGAAAACATGGCCAGCCGATCACAGCCCATTTGTGTTACTACATGGTTAAAATTTCTGTTAGACGGATTTTGATTTTTTTGCGTTCTTCTCCTTTTTCACCCAAAAATGTGCAAAAAATCATCATTTTTTGAATTGCCTAAATGTTCTTATTAAGGTTTCAAATTTTGTTATTAACAAAATAATACAAAAAAAAACTTGTTTAATACTTCACACTTATGAAGTTACGACGTAATTACTGTTTAATTGTGTTTTGAGTTGGAAACCATTTTGACATTTTTGCTAATTTAACAGAAAATTTAAGATCAAGCACCAAAATATCATCCTAAATGTATGTAAACTATTATGGTTATAGATAACTTCTGAAACATTTTGTCAAATGACAACAATAAAATAAAAAATTAGTTACCCAATGGTTTTGCATTGCTCATTACCATACCAAATATATAATTATAAAAGTTCAAAATACATATCCAGTTATACTCACTGAGCTATGACGTTTCGAGACCGAGTTTGCTGGTCTCTTGATCACATATGATTATAGGGATGTCCAACCCATGCTTATTTCTATTTGGACGCCTTTGGTAAATACTGTACATGCCTGAACACTATACAAAGTCAATGGGGCATTGCATGCAGAGACCCTGAAGAGAGAGAGAAGTTATTTTCTAGGATGTGGATCAGGCTATACCACACACACAATTCTACTACTGAGTAGCAGCATTTTGTACTCAAAGTAGTGAAGAAATGTGTATGAATTATCCTAATTATGCGGTGGTAAATAATAACCTAAATTTCTGAAACTTTACAGAGTTCCCCTGTACAATCCTCCCAATACCCTCAGGAACACTTATTTATATATTTTCAATTTTAATTATTTTGATAAATTTCATTTTTGACGTGAGAAAACATAAAAATTGACAACGGTTT
Organism: Ophiothrix spiculata; assembly: GCA_000969725.1. Lineage (NCBI taxonomy): Eukaryota > Metazoa > Echinodermata > Ophiuroidea > Amphilepidida > Ophiotrichidae > Ophiothrix > Ophiothrix spiculata. Next base: position 15,887 of record JXSR01S005362.1, on the reverse strand, counting down.
TAAAATATTATGCCGATAATAATACCGATTTAATAACCAAATAAACTTTTTATACTGTCAAAAAGATGATTGATCAAAAGTATGATATGGTCAGCCAATTGGCTAACCGCGTCACAGTCAGCCAATTGGCTCACCAAAATCAAAACTAATCAGTCAGCCAATTGGCTGACCAAAAATTACACATATGCATGCAGCCAATTGGCTAACTCTACTCCAATACATATTATCTTGTCAAATCTCGTCAGACTCTACAAACTTATATTTTTTTACAGAGATAACTTTAAATAAGATGAAAAATGTTCGATTTTCTTGGATCAAAATTGAAATGTGACGAAATAATAAAAGTTGAAAATATATAATTACATGTTCCTGTCCGTCTAAGATGGGTAGCTATTTTAGTTCTACTTTAAATACGGCTGAACAGAAAATCCTTTAATTCAGGACTATTCGCCAGTTTCAAGAAGAATATTTTAGCAGTAATATTCCTAGAGGTACTTTAAAGACTTACACCTTTTTATGCATATATTACTAAGTATTCATGCTAAATTTGAGCGAAATCGGTCGTCATTTAAATATAACACAATCACCAAATTCTATTGCAGCTCAGAAATCAACACAATTCAGGTGAAAAATTGAAATACGTATACATGTATATGAGTTTATTTCAATGGATATAGAAAGAACTAGTGACAAACTTTCCAAAACCGTTTGAAATTTCAAAATCGGTTAATCCGTTCCAGAGCTACGCTTATTTCTGTGACCAAAAGTAATAAACTAGAACGGACTGTGTCACTGCAGTGACACGGACCCTGCCTCTGTTTTTTTTCCTTGGAGGTGATTTCAGCCTATAGACACGTCATAGTAAAACATTTTTAAATCCCAAGAAATGTAAAAAAACAAAAACGTTTTAAGAACGTTTAAAGAACGTTTTGGACGGCAAAAACGTAAAAAACCAAACCTGAACCTAACTGGAACGTTTTAAGAACGATTTGTGTTTACTGGGACCGCTGGTTCAAGACAAACAATATGACACCTTAAACATTGAAATCGAACAAAGTTGAAAATTTCTTTTGACATTTGACCCCCAACGAAACGTCAGATGACGGGGTCGCACCTTTGACCTCCAAGAAAGGGTCGGGCAATGGATCACCATTGACACTTTTGATCGTTGGTCCAAGACGAACAATTTGGCACCTTAACCTTTACAATTTGACAAAGTTGAAAATGTGACCTTTCCATTGACCTTTCTTTTGACCATTGACCCCAGGGAAAGGGCATACGACAGGGTCACCAATGACGGTTTTGATCGATGGTCCAAGACGAACAATTTGACACCTTAATCTTTAAAAAAATGAAAATTTGACCTTTCTTTTGACCTTTAACCTCCAAGGAAAGGTAAAGTGACGGGGTCACCATGGACACTTTTGATCGCTGTTCCAAGACGAACAATTTGACACCAAAATCTTTGAGATCGAATAAAGTTGAAAATTTGACCTTTCTTTTGACTTTTGACCCTAAACGAAGGGTCGGGCGATGGGGTCACTGTGGACACTTTTGATCGTTGGACCAAGACAAACAATTTGACAACTCAAACGTCGAAATCGGATAAAGTTGAAAATTTGACCTTTCTTTTGACCTTTGAGCCCCAAGGAAGGGTCAGGCGATGGGTAACTGTGGACACTTTTGATCATTGAACCAAGACAAAGAAGTTGACATCTCAAACGTCGAAATCGGACACAGTTGAAAATTTGACGTTTCTTTGACCTTTGACACCCATGGAAGGGTCGGGCGATGGGGTCATAATGGACACTTTTGATCGTTGGACCTTAATCGTCGAAATCGGACAACGTTGAAAATTTGACCTTTCCATTGACCTTTCTTTTGACCTCTGACACCCAAGGAAGGGTCGGGCAATGGGGTGACTATGGACACTTTTGATCGTTGGTCCAAGACGAACAATTTGACACCTCAAAAGTCGAAATCGGACAAAGTTGAAAATTTGACCTTTTTTATTTGACCTCTGTGACCCCATATGACCCCATATATTTGTTCATCCAATTACTTTTGTGGACAATGTCAAGACGTTTCATGTCCCCAAATTTCAGGATCATACCATGTAATGTAATTGAGTTGAACTTTTTTCGTGAAAATCAAGTTTTTGACGCCGTGACCTCTACGGGACCTTTGAGGGGTCAGGGGTCAGGTGAATGGGAGGTAGCCCAAGTCCCTTCACCCAAGTTTGGTATAACATTGGATGGATTGAGCATGATACAAAAAGATATTGGTCGAGCTATGAGTTTTACGAAATATCGTGCGAGACGCGCAGCGTCGAGCTCGATATTTCTAAAACTCATAGCGAGACCAATATCTTTGAATATCATGCGAAAAAATTCATCCAATTTTATCATTATTATGTTCAAAATCTGATATTTTGTTTTCCGTCCGATATCCCTGTCCGATTTTGTTTGGA
>JXSR01S005361.1:33097-48440 GCA_000969725.1 Ophiothrix spiculata | reverse complement strand
CAGGATTCGAACCAGTGACCTCCTGTTTCCCAAGCGAGTCATACCCGTAGCAAGCCACCGCGGAGACGCTGCCCAGCCAGCGATTTGGTCCCTGCATATAACCCCCGTCTATGACGTATCGGGACTTAGCGCATTTTCATGATTTTCTAAAGTGAGATTTAGTGAGATCTGGTTCTGTTAGGGTTAAGTTAAAAAATGTCACGACCAAATATGTCAAACAAAAATTTCATGTTTCCCCTGGGATTCGAATCCTAGACCTCTTGCATCCCTAACCAATGTCCAGCTATGTGTCCATAAATGTCCCCATCTATGACGTATTCGGAAATAGGTGAATTTCTTGATTTTTGCTTGTTGGATTTAGCTGGAAAGAGGCAGCTTAAGAGTTAATTTTTGAAGTCTGTTTGTTTCATAAGTTCTTGAAGTCAGTCAATAATCTGTAAGGGCATTTGGCCTCATATACACACTCTGATTTTAAGATATGATTTAGCACCCCTTGGACCTAGCTCTGACTGAGCTATCTATTTTCCACTGGCTATACTGAGCAAAATCCTCTAGCCAAGCCACTAGCCACAAGTATCTGGATACCTCCCTGACGGTCGGCTCAAACGCAACCATGCTAATTAGTTGCTAAATTTATTTGGTCACTACATTTATATTGGTCAGATGAATTGCTAGACAGAGAGGACATTGGTCAGTGGAAAGGGATATAGAGAGGGATTGGTCAGTAGTAAGGGTTAGTAGAGGGATCTGGGCCAGATCTACTTGAACAAAGATATAAGGCGATCCTAGTTACACAAACTTTTAAGCAATTGCAAAAAAGCATCTCTAAGGGTTTAAAACACAGTCGGCCTCCAAACAAAATTTTCGCCACCAAACATTTGGTTGTGACGTCAAAACGATTGACTCCAAATAAAATAACTTCAACACCGAGTTGAGACCAAATAAAATTTCATGCTAAATTGAACATGTGTTGAATTGTCATTATACAATGCCTCAATGTTTGTTACCGGTTTATAGTTTAAATTCGATCGCAAATATTTGGTGACGTCATGACCAAATGCATTGTTGTGAAAATTTTGTTTGGAAGCTGACTATGTTTTGAGCCTTAGTTTAAACCAATTATGCTTTTGTACAGATATATTTATGTAGAATGTATTCAACTTTTGTACAGATATATTGATGTAGAATGTATCCAACTTTTGTACAGATATATGTAGAATGTATTCAAGAATTCAATCTGAGTATTTTTTTCTTGCGTTTTTCTGTAGACTTTCTTTCTCCCAGTCACAGCTATAACTGACTCAAGTTTGGTGAAATGTATTATGGGAGTTTCAGTTGATATTCTGTCAGCTGTACAAGGTTGGTTCAGGTACATTTGAGGCAACATGAAAGTGCACATGAGAAAATATTTGATCTTTGACTCATAATAGTTTTTGTTGTTGTAGGTTTGATTACAATCTTTATACAAGAGTTGTATTATAGGTATAAGTTCATGGTAGAAATTTGGAACTATGTAAAGACCCGTGTAAAGACTGGGACAATGAGGTTGATTGGAAGTGTCTGGCTTTATCTGTTTTAACTTTTCAATTACATTTATTTGCTTGACGCTAACACACCGCTGGAATGGCCAATCCGCGTAGCGGGGCAAAAACGCATAATCGGTGAACCTTTTTCTGAATCGGCCTTTGTAAGCAAATTTTGCCGTCTAGGTTTGTCATCAAATTGCGCGATCATGGGACGGTCGTTTACCAAAATAACAAATTGTACATAAAGATTGATTATTTTAAAAGTATTGATTTCAGCAGTTCATACATGCATTGGAGGCTTTTTATGCGTTTGAGAGTTGTTTTTTGAAAAAAAATTTTAAGTGATAACGTCACCGCACACGATAAAGTATTATTTTTTGGTCCAGGGGACACACTCATATACAGATGAGCTCTGCAGTTGCTTTAAGAAACACGTCAAAAAGTATTGGGATTTTCGCTATTGGACGTCGTTTTAGGAATAATATGTGAGTTTTGTACTGTGATGTAAATTAATGTTGCGTTTTTTGAACAACGTTTATCATCTATTAGGCCTATAGAAATATTTACGGACCTATACTTTAATGGTATCAAAATATTTTTATAGACTTACCCGCTATCGTTCTCGAATATCCCCAGAGCACCAGCCTCATTTACAAATTTTGTGCCCTGCACAGGTCAGCATCTTCTATGCCGTTACCGTTATCGAGGTGTATTTCCCTAGCACTAATGTTTCGCCCAGCAGTATGTCATGGTCACGTTGCGTAAATATTATGCGTGAAGGCAAAGTTTGAATAAATTAAATGGAGGTGAAACTGGTTGGCAAAATGAAGCGTTTCTACTATGTTTACTATAAAAATATGCACAGTTCTTTCAATCAGAGTGATGATCGAAGGAGAAAGTTTGCATATGTGGAACAAAATAGGGTGGAGGAGGAAAGTAGATATACCAAATTTGATTTTAAACAAGAAAATCATTAAAAAGGAGTTCAAATAACTATAACTGAGGATGGGTGGGGGAAAGAGGAAGAAAAAGGATTGGGCGTAAGGACAATTTTAAAGGCTTAAGTGAATTGGATGCTGAGGGCGTTGCTGTTGAGGGAAGTATGCCGTACTTGAAGATAGTTTGTTGTTCTTTTCTGAAGGATGGATTTGGAGAACATATCATTGTTACGTGGCCAAAATTAAGGAAAATTTCAGGTTTTTTTAATTGTTCATAGTTTTCAATATCTAATTGTCGGTAAAACCAAACGTCGTCTTGGCGATAGAGTTAGGGAACAACTTCGTTACGCCACTAAGAAAAGTCACGATTAATCGCGGGTCAATTTCTCACTCACCAATCGTCAAATGTCACTGCAAATAGATGCCTTAAAGCAATACTATAAGATTTTGATCAAAAATGGTTTATAGTTAAAACAAAATAAAATGGAGGAATGTGACTATCTCAAAGCGTTTTCAAGTGTATTTTGTGAAAAAAAAATGTTTTGTTACCAAAAAATGGATAAAAAGCACATGCATGCTTTCCTATACTAATACATATATAATTAAATTCGGGATCCCAAATTTAATTCAACAAATGGCCATAACAGAAAAAGTAAGCATCTTTGAGCCAAATCGTTTGGAGGGTATTCATATCTATCAAAATTCACGGGTGACAGGGGGCGCTTCACTTTTAACACTTTATAGTATTGCTTTATCCAGATTTAATACCCTTGATCATAGACGCCATATGGCTACAGAGCTTTTTGCTCTGTAGCCAGGCGCACCTACTAACTCCATAACCCCCAAAATACCCCTACTCACTATATTACAGCCCCCAAAATCATTGCATATCTGGTTTTTATATAATTTTGTGAAATAAAGATTGAAATTGTTTTTTCATGTATATTTGTTATCAGCGCTACATGTGTTCTTTGTACAGCGCTTTATAAATGCTTTGTAATAAATAAATAAATAAATAAACAATAAATAATAATAATACCAGTTGGTCTCTTTTATTGCCAACGCTTGTTGTTAAAAGCTGTTCTGCATACTGATGAACTAACATTCGCACATTAATCAAACTTGGGGCATGCATGGTCCCTTTTCAATAGAATTGATGTAGATCAGAGTAAAAATCAGTCTTTTCTAGTCCATCACTGTTCATATGGGTTTTAATTAAAACCCATATAAATAGTGATGGGCTAAAAAAATCATGTTCAGTCCTGGCAAGGGGGTTGGGGTGTTGGTGGGCAGTCCCATTCAAGAGGCAATGCAATAAAAGACAACGTGTCGTCGTCGTCATCGTCATCGTCATCATCATCATCAATCACCTACCTTGGTAATTCACTAAACATTGACGAAGGCATTGATACCCTCCTTGTAGTCCTACTTGCTTTACCCCTTCGTAATACAACCGAGTCACTCGTATTAAGTTCCGTGATTTCATCTTCAAGAATAAGACCCTCATCCAAAGGCTTGAAAATGTCTTCAAAATCAAACTTTGTCAACAAAGTTGACTCCTCTTCAATCGTATCCTCCATTGAAATCAACTCTAGGTATCAAGAAATCTCTGTTAAAAATCAATCCTAATTAGCCCATTTCCTGATCCAAAACATCAAAGGTCTATTCCATGTCAAAACAAATAAACCTTCTGCTGCTATTGACTGGTACATAAATATTCCATTTTATTCCTGAACTTGGTAATGCACTTGATATAAAGAAACTTCCTTGTAATCACAAACAATTGTGTATTTTATAGAAGAATGCTTGTATGGTCACAGTATACTGAATGAAGACCGGGAACCATAAAACTCACTTGAAACAGGTGACAATTGCAAGTCAATGATTTAGGAAAGTTTTCAATATCTTCCTTCTTTCTAGTTCCTTGAGAGCAACAACATATAATATAACCTTATATTAAAACAAATCTGGATCGATGTAGAAGCTGAATTAGTTCACTTCACATATCTTGACATGACAAGATTTCATCAAGTGTTCATAACCATGTTTTGAAACTACAGTCCATACCAATCTATATCCAATGTGTTTTATCCCCAAATACATGAAAAACACCAATTCAGAACATTGCTAAAGTAAATCCAATACAGGTAATCTATTCCAAACCAAGTCATATGATTTCATGCAGAAATGTCTATATTCCACATAAATTCCAATGCAAAATCAGTGAAACTTGACTCCATGGTGGGAAAGTATTACCGGAATGATTTTTAGGGTCACTCACTACATAAAAGATAGTACTTATAACCATTCCCAGTCATGCAGAAGTCATTTCCATTTTCTGGAGTCCAATTTGTACTTAAAATGGCATTCTTGACCAGTGATCCTTTACAACATGGTTTTGTTAGACATTTCATATGGATATTTTCCTATCACAGACAACACAATGCCGACAAAATTAGAGACCTTGCAAAAATCTTTAATGATTTTTCTGGCATACAGTCTCTGTGTCTGTGAAGATTGTACAATATTATTGGAGCTTTTCACACTAGTGGTATAATGCATATCTATGCCTATTACATGGGTCATCAAAATCAACAATGAAAACTATTTCTGTAAAGTTTTTCATGAATAGCTGCCACATGATATCAAGCTGTATTAGTACTTAGCAGATACCATGCCAGACTTAGGAAGCACTTAGCCTTTAAACTTGGCACCTGACACTGCTCTTAAACCTATATACATATAGGCCTACATGATACATACAACTTCCTAAAATAGAAACACTATAGGGCCACACATGAAATATAGCTGATGCTTCCTGGGCCTATTTTTGAAGAAATCCTTAAAAAAATAGAAATAACTACTTGCTTCCAGGCAAATAATGCAGGATTTTTTCAGCGGGAAAGCAGTTGAGATTCCAAGAGTGGCCCTTCAGAAATCATGTTCATTTTGATCAACCCCGAAACTTATTTATTAAGTACATTGTTACCATTTTGTGTAGGTTTTACCTAAAAATTTAACTTCAGGGTTTATTTGGCTTTGGAAGGTTCTTTTGGTAGACTTGTTGTACCTTTTGACCAACTTTTGTGTAAGCCTACACCAATTATTTCTTTTTCCAAGGAGGGGGAGAGATGAAACACCCCTAATCCACATCCCCTGGATTTTAGGCTTCCTCACCTTTTGGCACACTTGCTTGAACTTGAATTCACTGGCACTTAAATTATTTACAATTCGAGATTTTTTAACTTATATGCGGCAAAAGAATGTTGTATGTTACTAACAGGCGTAAAAAAAAAACATGCCAAGCCTCGTGCATTGGGTTCATTTATTTCTACTACAGATCACATTCATAGCTATTTTGATATTAGGCAACGACCTGACCCCTTCACACTTGTCATGATGTATGATATTATAAAATAACATTGGAAACTGAAAGTTATGTCTGGGCCAGGCTCCATTCCAAAGACCCTTAAAGCAATACTATACGGTGTTAAAATGAAGCACCCCTGTCACCCATGAAATTTGATTTTTTTTGGCTTATTGTTTTTAGCAGAGGCACCTTCAAAACTTCAGATGGTTACTTTTCTGTTATGGCCATTTGTTGAATTAAATTCAGGATCTCTAATTCAATTCCATGGACCATGTGCATCAATTTTTTAGTGGTAAAATATTTTTCTGACAAAATGCACTTGAAAACGCTCTTAATCATATTCTTTCATTTCAGACTGTTTTTTGACCAAACTTTGTAATATTGCTTTAAACTAGAAACTAAAAGTATAGAGCAACACATTTAAAGTAGGATTTTTGGACAATTCGTTTTGTTCAAGTTAACAAACCACTGTTAGGACATATATTGAGATCAGCAATACGATATTACAATATTAATCAATCTCATCATGATCGAGAAAGCAAAAATGATGTATCTGTATTTCCAACAGAAGTCATTCTATATATCTATATCTTTTGGAGAGTATCTTTTTCCATTGTATTTTTTTCTTTAAATTTGTGACCTGGGTGTGTACAATTCAAATTGTATGCTTTGCATTGTACTTCTAATTGTTAAAATAAAAGGGATTGTCCATGATTTTAAAACTTTGGAAAGAATTTAATTTGTTGGGAAAAACTTCTGAATAGTGCAAACACATTCAAAAGTCAGAAATCAACATAATTATTTCTTTCAAAAAATTAGTTTATTCAACACCATTTTACTCACAGTATCATATTTGTGCGTCTTCCCCATGGTTATAATTTCTAAAATATCAGACTTGGGGCCGATTTCAGTAACATTTAGAGATGGTCGCTAAATCCTTTTTGATGCTAAACTCCAAAAACGATCGCTAAATAGTGGGTATTAGCGATCGTTTTTGGAGTTTAGCCATCAAAACGGGGTTAGCGACCATCGCTAAATGTTAGTGAAATCGGCCCTTGGACAAAATAGATATATTTCACTTTTAATCTTGAGTTTTTCCCTGAAATAGAATTCAAATTTAATATCATTTAGATTTAACTTTACACGGTATTATGCTGAATCACCATAGCAGTGTCATTCAGCAAAAATACAGAGATGGAGAAATTTGTCTCAAATTTCAACATTTCTTTGTTTTTGAGGAAGCAATCATGGTGGCAAGTTTGTATGGTCTTGCATTTCTCATAGTACCAAAAAAAATGTCATGTGTTAAAAAGTGAAATTTAGCAATCAGAATGAAGGGCAATCCCTTTTAATTTTATCAAGATACTGAAGTATGTTCATACTTGACTGTGTTGCATTTATACCATAGCCTATGTTCTAAACCCTTAATCACACAATCGGGGGTTAACTCCAGTTTAACCCCAGATTTTTAACCCCGATTGACAGGTATAGATAGCATTTCACATGACGATCTAGGTCTAAAGGCTTGTAATATCACAAGATAGTGGTGGGGTGGTTTAGGGAGTACCCAGTTGACAAATATATGAAGATGTATGGATTGCATTTTTTTTTTGTATTTTCTGGTTGCTACTTTGTGTACTGACTTCTTCGTTTGCCATTTTAAAGGACTGAAGGTTCTTCTCTGCATCCATCTATTCTGAACCCATCCATTCTTCCCACATCTCATAAAGCAGCCATATACAATCATCACTTGTTTATTATGATGTAATTACAACTACATCATCGCTAAGATAACTTTGCTAACTTCTTATCAACATCATCCAACAGTCAAATTTCTCTCTTTAATTAGCAACCATTATTGATCATTAATGAGAGACAAGTAATTACAACTGAATCATCGCTAAGATAACCTTGCTAAGGCCGTATCTATAGTTCTTACAAGCTACCAAATATATGTGATGACTCACCCCAAAAAGGAGGACTTGCGACAGAACACTTTTCAAGAAACTTGAAAATAGGCAGCAAAAAATAAAGAAAAGTCACAACCAAACAAGCGATGAATAAGACAACAGTTTGTTGTCGAAACGTCCACGTAAGTGCACAATCTTTTGGATCAGTTTTAAGAACCTTAACAACAACCTAGAAATTGTGCAATCAATTTGATTACGAAAGTAAGAACAATATTATTACTACATCTATAGGTCATTGTGATATCAAATTTGTCACATCGTTAATATACCTGACAACAATAAGGTAACCCTATTAAATGACCCCAAGTGTGTCATCAAAAAACTTGATGTTATGATTTTATAGGCTATTAAAAACCTTTGTTGACCTAAACCATTTGCCTTTGAAGATCTTTCAATAAGGGATGGCACGGTCCACTTGAATCATTTATGCTTGAATCAAAAAATGAGAAGAGTTAAAAAGCGTCTTTTTTCTGCACCGTTATATCCATGTTTTTCTTTCTCATGAAATTAATGTTTTTGTTGTTGAAGATGATCGACACTTTTTAAACAACAAATATCATACACAAATTGATATGGGTATCCCATCACTTGCTAGCTAATGATTAAAACAAAAACCAGAGCAACATTTTGCATTATGTTATGCACTTTTATTTGAGGCAAGTTAAACCAACTTTGTCTATACATTTGATGTTTTACTAACACGTAAACATAACGCCCCCAAACATAGATGCCCTTTATTTATCATCAAAAATATACAATCATGTACTTTGTCATAATTATTAAACAAATTCATACCTATTATCATATATTTTCTGCACTGTTAATCGTCTGGAACTAAGCTATTGTTGTTCAAGTTCAGCAAAGTGTGGGGAGGGGGGCAACTTCTATTTGTGACTGGGTAACCATCTGCCTAACGCAGGTTCTGAAGGTAACCCCATATGGGTGAAATGATACCTCATCTGAGATCATAATCTGCCCTATCTGGATACTCTATCCTGGACCATACTTGCTCAAATGAGACCATATGCAAATGTAACACAATAAAATTAATCCAAAAAAAGAAGGGGAAAAAAAAGAGTTTGGGATTTAGATCAATTGTAGGAAGGGTTTCAGGTATTGAAAGCATTTGTTTTTGACAATTAATCCAACCATTCTTTTTAGGTTTAATACCCTATCAGGTTTAAAACCTTTCATAAGAGCACCAGGTCAATTTATACCCTATATTGCATGTCTCGAGGCCTGTCCAGGTCTCCCTTTTGGACTCCGGTGGTTACCCATTCAAGATACCCAGTTACACCCCTCCCCCTCCTCTGGGAAAAGTATATTGAAGTTTTTCAGGTAAGTTATGCTGTACAGAAAATAATACAATGTACGGAAAATAATACACTTCATGAATTGTCTGAATTTTTTCCGCATTATGGATATATTTTGAGATTGTCACGAGGTTTGAGCGGGATATCCACCAGCCCGTATTCCGAATAATGCATGTAATCTTAATTACGAGGGTCATTCAAAAAGTTCTAACTGTTGTATCATAACTTTTGTTCTAATAAAGGTAGGTTCTTGCAAGTTGGCAAAAATATACAAAAATGTAGCCAAGAATGTTACCTACACGTAGTGAATAAATTGTATCAATATCTTTTCTAGATATTTGCAGGTGATTTGAAAACCACAGTAAGATTTGGTACACCGGAAACGGTAAACATTTGTGCAACATTTTTAAAAGGGGCTCAAGTACAGATAATTAAAAACGTAGCTGTTTGGTATTGCTACACAATGAAAATTTTATAAAACATAAGAACAAAGCTACAAAAGTGTCAAGCAGGATAAAACAGAATGCAAAGGTAAATATGGAATGAGAATTTAAAGCAAGCCCCTTGAATCTTTCCAAAATGTGACCCGTCATATCAAACGGTATCTTAAGGTCGGCATAGTAAATTACAAGATACTGGCAATTGAAGCTGAGCATAGGCAAAAATCAAGTCCAAGGTTTTTTTAAAAAAACCGATATAAAAATCCTTTCTCCATTCAAGTTTTACTAACTAGAAACTTTAAACCTTGATTTTCTCAGAACCATATTTTTCTGAATCAGCATAATGCCTTTTACCAATTTTGATGTAACTTTTCAATCAAACATCCAGTAACCAAAAGCAAGGTGTCATTTTAAAGCTTAAAAAGTAATCTTTCAGATCAGACCAAAAAGGCCATTTTCATTTTGGGACCCTTAAGGTACCTTTCGAAATGACGGGTCACATATGTGATGAAGTTTACATGCACTTTCAAAATATTCTGGTTTAAAGGAGCATGGTTCAATTGCCTCAACTTTTTTTCAAATTGTGCTCATATTTTTCTCATAACCCATGTGAAATTTCATTGGCCTAGTTATGTTTCATTTTGCAGATATATATGAAATTTTTTCTAATTATGGTAACCAATATTAATTTTACACTAAATGGCGGCTGAGACTAGCCTTGTCCAAGGCTGGATTGGGCAGCCCCTCCCCCTTTCATGATTTAAGTTCAAGTGTATAACAATATAGGCCTATATGAAACTGTCCATACTAATGGATTTTCCACTATTACTGCTGATAATCAAGGGTGTATGTGTCCCTAAAATATCAGATATTCTATTAATACTACTTGGCTAGCCACAAAGACCCACACTGAGAAATTTTGTTTCCTAGGGCCATATGTTCATAAATACACAAAATCTGTGTTTGCATCTTAGGCTGGACGTAACTATCCTTGCACATGTTCAAAACTGTGATATTTTTAGATTTTTCTATTGAAAGTGATAAATGTGCTCTTTTCTGGTGGGTTTTTGTTTTGAATTGTCAGGTAACCATGTGAATTGTAAAGTTGAAAAATTGTGGTAGGTTTACTGTGGCATATTCTCCAAAGGGGCATTACCAGTGACATAATCAGCTTATAGGGTCCATACATACTTTGCTTGGTAAATTCATATTTTGAAAATGAATATTAGCTTTTACTGTGGAGAACCTTGGATTGTTTATTTTCGTTTTAGTGTGTTTTGTTTGGGTAAAACTTGATTTGCAAAATAAGATGTATTTCTGTTTACAGAATAAACAATGCAGTAAGACCTGAAAAATCCCAGAGATTTTAAGTGCCTAAGGACTTGAGACAAGTCTAGCTGAGACAAGAAATATCTCTGGATAAAATTCTAATTACATACAGATCACATATCATGATTTAGAATTACATTATACAGTATATCATATAACAAACAATCATTAAAATTATTTGTATGATTAGGTAATATAATATCATAAATAATAATAAAGCTCCATTTTAATTCGAGTTGAAACACAGGATATCGTGTCTCTGCATGTGTTTTAACATGTGAAAAAACAATTTAGCAAATTACGAACAATTTACCATATTTTGTCTAGAGCTTTAAATACGGTGTACGTCATCATATTTCGTGACTACATAATCAAAGAAAAAATATGTTTTATTCTCTTAAAAAGCACAAACAAAATCTGATTTGATGAAACTTAAAAATTTGGAATCATTGTTGTTGACAGAGAAAAGCACAGCACTACGGTTTATTGCAGGGAGAGGCAACCAGCATATGAGGCCAAATGGTGTACCGTATTCATTCCAATAACCGCCCGGGACCCTTAACAAAGTCAATTTGCATGGGCCCTTATTTTTGAAATTGACAGGATAAATTCTGAAATACCACAAAACATCAATAAAATTTAAAAAATTGTTGGAGTTTATCACCTCACATGCATGGTAAGAACTAACTGAATGCAACTTATTGGTACCAAGTTTCACCTAAAAAACATGGGTTGGCCCTTATTGGGACCCGGGCGGCTATTGGAATGAAAATTTATCATTCAGTTATAAGATAAAAGCTTCAAAGTGCTAGAGAATTAAATTTTCATAGAGGGCCTATATATTGTCTATAAATGTTACAATCAATTGTATTTCTTTTTTCTATATTGAGTTTGATTGACAGCTCTGCGCATCGTTACTACAAGCAATGCACATTGCACTGTGCTGCAATAAAACTTGCACACAAGAACTGCGTACTGTGTGATTCAAATGCTTGTACAAAAGACAAGCAAGAATTGTGGGCAATATGAGAAATGAAAACAAATACAGCAATACAGAAACATATTTATTAGCTATTATCTAATGAATTTGCTTCTTTTAATCTGCTGAATGATAAGATATGATATGATATAATATGATATGAAATTATATTTTTATCCCATGTTTGTTCATACAATAGGAGAAAATATTAATGAAAAATGCTTTGAAAACGGTTATTTTTTATATTTTTATAACATTGCAATTAATTGTAGATTTGTAGTTTTCCAGGCCTCATTGACAGATATGTAAGTCATTTCTATCAACATCACGCAGTACAACACCTTGCAGTTTCTCGTACGCATAACAGCGCGCGCTTTGTAATATGTTCCAAAAGCAATACTATTAGTTATCCACTGTTTGTTTATGCAATACAAGAAAATATTATTCAGCCTCATGTGATACGAACCCAAACCATTAATATTTTTCGTATTGCATGAGAAAAACAGGGGATAACGAATTTATCACTCAGTAAACACAAAGGTTGATAGCAAAAATTTGAAAATACTAGGAAAAATGCTTGGAAAATTTTAATTTTTATATTTTTATAACATTGCAATCAATTTTAGATTTGTAATTTTCCGGGTTTGATTGACAGGTATATATGCGCGTCGTTTCTATCGGCATCGCGTAGGACAACGCGTGGCTGCAATCATGTTCCAAAAGCGATACGAGTTGGACTGGTGAAAGAGCTGTATGATATGAGTTTTCGTATCACATAGAGGATTTCGTATCATATAGAACTCTGAAGTTATGATTCGATATGGAAATATCCTTTTCACTTATTAACCAATGAAATTGTTGTATTTTTATCTACTGAGTGATAAAAGTTGGACTGGCAAAAGAGCTGTATGATACGACTTTTTCTTATCACATATAGAGGATTTCTTATCATGTAGAACCTTGAAATTTAGTGTTATATATACACGAAATTTTCCTTTCAGCTCTTAAAAAATGAAATTGTTGTATTTTTATCTTCTGAGTGATAAAAGATGATATGATATATGATATGATATGATATGATTATATCAAGCTATAACCCATTAGTATTGTTTTACTTTATTGCAAGGAAAATCCTTTGAGTACTTTGAAATCTATCTAGCAATGTTAGCAGGAATCTTTGTGCATTTCACAGCTTGAGATCACAAGACAGACTACCAGTTTCCTGCTGATCACATGCAAATTACTAAATCACAAATAATAATAACACCATATGTATTGCATTTTTGTTTTATATAATTATGGCAATTATATGGACTCTAAATTAAAGATTAATTGTTTCAAATAAAATCTCAAAAGATAGAATAATCATTTGTTTTGGTAGAATTCTTTGAACACTGCCACCATTGTCCCTTATCTCCATTTCTCTGCTTACTCCTTGAGGTTGTGCACTGGCCATAAAATTGAACCACTAAAATAATTTCATCAAAATATAGTACTATCAGGCCTGAAAAAAATATGTTTGTTTGCCCTCCGCGACCAACCCTAAAATGCCAAAAATTTGGGTCGGGTATTTTAGTTTTGTTTTTTTTTACTTCAAACATGTACAATATGAAAACTCAATATTTTTGATGGAAAACGTAAAATTTAGCAGTGATAAAGTCACATTTAGTAGTACAAAATGCATATTTCCTCTAAATAATGTAACACAATCTTTGATTAAGCCCTGCATTGCTTACTAGTAGTATTCATGATAAAATCCATGGAATGATATCATTCTTTAAAATATATGTGAAGAGTAAAAACAAATGGGAAAAAAAGGTCAACCAACCGACCGACCGATCCAAAATTTTAATTTTTCCACTGGAGGGCGGCAAACAAACAATATTTTTGGCCTCAATTGATTTTCACAGGAAGCAGGTTAAATTGATAGGGTAGTTTGAGGCACAACATTCCCAAATAAGCAGACAATTAAACCAAAACATGAATACTAAAACGAAAAAAATTATAACATCTTAAATTGACAAAGAATTCGTCACAATTGATATAAAAGTGTCTTTGCTGGAATATAAAACATAGAAATTCAGTTCATTGATGCTAGTTTCAAATACTCATGAATTTTGATTAAAACTTAATCCATGTCTTCTGTGTTTTCTTTAAAATAAACATCAAGTCAACTTATGCCAATATAAACTGAATATTAATGAAATATTTTATCTTCAGATTCAAAAAACCCAAAGGCAGTAACAAAGTACGATTTAAGATTCTGACTTATAATTGACAAGTGCTGTAAGAGTATCCTGCTATATTCAACACAAGTGTATAAGGTTGCATATTTTGTATTTGACTTTTGAACTAAAAAGTTAAAAACTCTGGGAAAATGCAGTTTTGGCCTTTAGGGCAAAGCTCTTTGAAAACCATGGTAACACAATGTTTGTGTATTGAAGACTATATTTATAGAACTTGAATATAGAATATCCCACCTGCATTACCTGGTTCAATAGCAAATGCAAGCAGCAAAATAATTGGGTCCCTGATTTTCTTGTTTTCCTATATGGTGTACTTTTCAATTTTGTTCAAGTTGTAATTATTAAAAACTCGTAACCGAGTTTTAAAGTTTCTATTTATAGTTACAACAGATTGAAATAAGATATTCCTTCACAATATTTCACATATATATGTACCTTTCATAAAAATTAATATAACGTCACAAAAACTGGCAAACTGAAGTAAGGACAGTTTTATGAAATTAAGCTTAAATGATTGATATATAACTTATACCAACAAATACCAATACTTTCTGCACTATATTTAGAAGTCTCTGTTTTATATTGTTTTATGTAATATCTTCGGATAAAAATAGCTACTTTACTGTTCAATGAACTGTCTGCGAGCCATCCATAGAAAACTACACATTTATTTTGATAACTATCCCAGTATAAATAAATATTAACCAAATCTCTTAGAGGAAATATAATCCAGATGCAAAAGTTTGCAGGGGTTATATAAGAAAAATATGAGCCTCGTTTAGTATCAAAATCTACAGTTTGATTTTGGAAAGCAGAGTTAAAAAATCTTTGGAACACACACCTTTAAATTAGAAAGATAACACATTCTTAACTGACATTTTGGTTTCTATAATTTGTAAAATTTGAACTTACTATTCTTATTGCATGTTACACAGATATATATCAACACAAGGGTGGAAAAAATATTCAAATCATGTGAATAAACAAACTCTGGCTGTTTTTTGACACAAAATCATTTTACTAGAGCAGAAAAATATTCCTATTGAATTTTACACAGATATATATCAAAACAAGGATGTATAAATTATTCAAATTATGTGAACAAACAAACTCTGGCTGTTTTTTGACACAAAAACATTTTACTAGAGCAGAAAAATATTCCTATTGAATTTTAAACAGATATATATATCAAAACAAGGATGTGAAAATTATTCAAATCATGTGAACAAACA
>JXSR01S005361.1:20708-33047 GCA_000969725.1 Ophiothrix spiculata | reverse complement strand
ATTTTGGTTTCTATAATTTGTAAAATTTAAAATATTCTTATTGCATGTTACACAGATATATATCAACACAAGGGTGGAAAAATATTCAAATCATGTGAACAAACAAACTCTGGCTGTTTTTTGACACAAAAACATTTTACTTGAGCAGAAAAATATTCCTATTGAATTTTACACAGATATACATCAAAACAAGGATGGAAAAATTATTCAAATAACGTGAACAAACAAACTCTGGCTGTTTTTTGACACAAAAAATATTTTACTAGACCAGAAAAATATTCCTATTGAATTTTACACAGACATATATATCAAACAAGGATGTGAAAATTATTCAAATCATGTGAACAAACAAACTCTGGCTGTTTTTTGACACAAAAACATTTTACTAGAGCAGAAAAATATTCCTATTGAATTTTACACAGATATATATCAAAACAAGGATGGACAAATTATTCAAATCATGTGAACAAACAAACTCTGGCTGTTTTTTGACACAAAAACATTTTACTTGAGCAGAAAAATATTCCAATTGAATTTTACACGGATATATATCAAAACAAGGATGAAAAAATTATTCAAATCATGTGAACAAACAAACTCTGGCTGTTTTTTGACACAAAAACATTTTACTTGAGTAGAAAAAGGATGTCCAGCAGACAGAGCAAAATAATGACACATTTCAAGCATACAAACCAACAATATTTACCTACTTCAAGTGCAATCAACTTGAAGTTTCAGATTATATAATTGAATTTGAGTCAAGAACAATAATATATGGGATTGTTAGAGCAGCACGCAATAATTGAAACAGTTGTCGTTAATGAATGACTTGCAGAAAGCTAGACATTATTGTTTTGATTGAGGGATCAATGGCCTTATTAACCATATTAAATAATTGACGTTGTCATGTCTAGTAACACAATATCCTGTAATTTTGTAAACTGAATTAAACTTAAATAATCAACATGCTATTATAGCCTCTTCCTTGACCAGTAATTGTCTTGTCATTGGATGTGTGAAGGAATGTGGCGTTGCACAATAAGAACTGATTGGACTTGAGCTTTGAGGACATGTATTCTTAAACTTAAAAAGATATGTCATTAATGGTAGAGCTTGTGTTGCACACCGTAAATGAACCGTATATCTGCTGCTTAACAATTATCCTAGCTATGTCGAAGATTGTGAAAAAGGAAAGCAACTGACGACATATCATTACAAAGTGAAAGATGTACTGGTATAGCAACTGGGAAGGAGCATAAGCCTAATCTTTCACTGAGTGGTGATATTTCTACTACCACAACTCACTTAGAGCTATTTCTGATATTTAATTCTTATAGGTTAATCTATTTGGAGTTCCTTCAAAATGGCTGAAAATGACCATTTCGTCATTGAAAAACTGATTTTTGAGGATTTTTAGGTCAAAAATGGGGTTCTTCCTGTTATGGAAAAGTACAACTTTTTCTATGATGGAATATACTATAAAGATGAATATCGAGCAAAGATATTAACTTTTTTATCAAAATAAACTTATATAGCCACAGAAGACAGAACAGCAACTGGCAAAGTGCCCTAAAGGGGCGTGTAAACATTTTTGTTGAGCAGACGCGCATAAGTTTTCCATGTATATGTAACTGGAGATCACTCCAGAAATAAATCAGCGAGTCATGTATTACATTAGCACCTATTAGTGCAGCAAGGTGATATCAAACTGTCATACACACATCACAAGCTCATACTTTTGAAACTCCCGCTTCACACACGGTCATTGAATGGTACAGCAAATTACACCACTCACCCCAATGGCAAATGTAATGAAAACAACAAGAACAAATCTATAGTTTGTACTTACCGACACCGTCAGTTATAGGCCTATGTTCGAACACAATGATCCATTTATATTGCTAGTCTAAAATTACTCCATTTCTAAAGAAAAAATGGTTTGAGCTGGAAAATTTATATTTGTGAACTTTCTCCTGTTCCAGAATTCAGTTCCACATTCAATACGTCAATGTTAATTAAATTCAACATTTTGTAATCATGATACTAAATTTTTGTTAATTTTACTTCCTTTTACTAACTATAAAATACAGGGAAATGTCAAGTTTTCTATTTTTATTCTATTCTCTTCAAATTCTTGCATATTAAATGAATACACAGTTCAAAGGTAATTCTCAATTAAACATGTCCCTTTGTGGCTACGGTAATGTGCCTTTTTGTGCCTGTTTGTTTTTTCTCTGGCCTTCTGGGTACCTGGGTGCTAGTAGCAGGAGTGTGAGTGGCCAGTTGACAAAAACAAGGAAAAACGAGGAAAAGCGTCGTAAAGTCAGGAAAAAGATCAAAAATCGGGCTGAAAATGAATAAAAAAGCTGAAATTTTAACACAAGAAAATTTTCAAAAACAAGGAAATCAGCTGAAAAGAAGAACTCTCACACCCATGTAGTAGGAAACTTGGCCATACTTGTTCTGTTTAAACTTTCAGTTGATTTCTCTGGAGAACACAATATCTCCAAGTGTTGTATCACCATTAAGTCCCTGCCCCAACACTATACTTTGATTAACCCTAACAGTACCCACCGTGTTTAGCTTTTTCACGGGGAAGGGGTAAAATAAACTAAGTACAAATACGTCATAGGGTGGGGGAGGAAGAAAAAAATCGAGCGCAGCGCGCGCGCCGGGCCCGGGGCGCGAACCCTCGACCTCTGGTTTCAGAGGCGAGAGTGTGGGCTTCGTGCTACGGGGGGAACTCAGGCAGGCTAGCCATTCACGGAAGACTCGGGTGATTGCGTAATGATTGATGGGTGACGTATTCGGACTTAGGCTTTGTATGGTTTTGTACGATTTTACACTGTTAGGGTTAACAGTATACTTTGATCAACACTAAATTATAAGCAGGCCTCTACATATCGTGAATTGATACAGTGAAGTGTGCACTTAGGTATTCAAACATGCTATAGAGTTGTTCATCGCTAATCAACAACAATGCATCCATGCATCTGCGTATTTAGCCACCCGAGTGTGATAAAAAAATACGCCGACGCATCGGATACAGAGTTGTTGATTAGCGATGAACAACTCTGTAGCATGTTTGAATACCTTTCAACAACGAAAATCTACCTGAAAACGTATGAATTAAATTCTAAATATTTTCAATTTAACAGATACTCATCCCAATAAAAATACTTTGAAGAATCTGAAACAAAATGCTAGTTTTTAAATGAGTGTTGCTTTGTCAGTTTCAACTGTTCCCAAGCTCCAGTCCTTGCACGTACTCAAGTTCCCTAGCGCGATGAACAGTGCGCCGATTTATTCGCACTGCGTAAACGCACCTCCGTGTACGCTGTGCCATGCGTGACGCGCTTATTTGAATATCAACTGTGGATTCATCACTAATCAACAACGGCGCGCTCCCGTATAAGAAGATACGGTGAGTTGTTGAAGTAACTATTACAACACAACTGCAGCGTGTGTTTTATGTGTGACCCATCAGTATCTATGGCGCGTGTGTAAGAGGGATTACCTTTGCTTGCTGATGAATAAAAGCCTTGAAATTCCAGCCTATTTAGTGATGACCAGAGTATACAAGAGTGCACTAATATTAAAATACAGTAAGCCCAGAGGAAAAACCAACTGGTGCATAACCATCTCAGTTGCTGTGACACAGTAAACACCTTCTGCCTAAAGCCTAAAAAAGTTAATGGAAGATTTTAAACCTTTTTTACAACACAAAAGGTGAAAACATACCTCGGAACTTTCAAACCGACCGACGCTGAACCGAGACGGGGGCTGACACAAACTTCCGGGAGTCTACGAGATTGTTCTCGATCTGAGTCAGTCTCATCTCGCTGATGAAAAACAAAGGATCTAGTTTGAAAATTCCGAGGTATGTTTTCACCTTTTGTGTTGTGAAAAAAGGTTTAAAATCTTCCATCATGTTATACCAACACAGATGAACTTTCATGAACGCCTAAAAAAGTTGTTTGATTGGCGTAACCCAACAAACCATAATTTTCTGGTCAAAAAGAAAAAAAAGGTTGGAAAAACATCAAAATTTAGTAAAATTAGGTGCCTTTTGAAAAATTAATGATTAGCACCCAAACTAACCTAAAATTGAATGTTTCCTCGGCTAAATATTTTTAAAAATGAAAAAAAAAAGGCCTACCTACCCTATTTTTTCTATGTTACGCCAATCAAACAATTAATTTTTTTAGGCCTAATTGCTATGAAATCCAATTGTTCAAAAAGTTACATTCTATCAAACTGTTCCCCATGTGCAACAAAATGACATTCAAGGTAACTGACACGGGGAACTGGTTTATCGGATGGCTTACAATATCGAGAACCCCTGATGCATGGTCTTTTTTAAAGACATTTCTTGTCAACAATTGACAGAATATCCCTGACCATGTTCTACTGATCGGAATATCTTATCACTAATAAGAAATCAAGATGACCACAGAAGGAAATGAATACAGGCAGATCAGGAAGCAAAAGGACTCAACAACATCCGTAGCCGACACCCCCTGAGGGTCACATAACACCTCCGTACTCCTATTATAGAATGCCTTGTGTATCAAATACTGCTTAAAGTAGGATGCACTCAAGCTTAAATTTAAAAAAAAAGGGAAAATGTTGATTTCATTCAAAGATACATATATTTTGTTCATAAAGTTTTAGGTTAGTTCAGAAACCTGCATGCAAGCTTCATTTGCATAAAACAAGATAAATGGCAAAACATTTGCATTTCACACAAGCTTTTTGCATGAATAACATTTCATAGCTTTGTCATTTATACAACTAAAATAATATTCCAAATCATGTTAGAAAGATTATTTTTGGTATGGTTTGGTGATTTCCCCAGTTTAAGCTGTTTGCCTTAAACTTGTACCGAAGTGAACTTTACAAACCTTTTAACTAATTGGAGATATATAAACAAGGCACAAGTTCAAAATAATAATTCTGATTACTTCATATTTATATAATCAATGTTTTGAACATTATATCTATTGCAGCATCATATCAAACTCTAGAAAAGTATTCTTTGACTCTAGTATTTCCTTATAATTATTTTTTATTTCTGATGTGTTCATTCATCTGGAACATCCATAAATGCGGCAAAATTCATTTTTCAGGTGAAAATATATACGAAGGTTTTGATTTTCCAAAATAGATTTTTTTTGCTTGCTTGTGTATTCGCTTGCTGTTGCCTTGTAAATTGTTGAGTAAATTTTCTCAAAAAATGTTTGTTTCTTTTCCTGTTTTGAAACATCTTGGTTAGTAATTGCCAACTACTAAAGTTTCATGAATACGGACAAGTTCAATTTTGAGGGAAATAACCTAATTGCCTATCAAATGACCATCATATAGTGCCAAGTACAGAAAGGATCTACTCTAACAAGAAATCTGATAAGTGCTTCCCAGTAGGAGAATTAAAGTAACACCTACCAAATGTAGCGTTAACAACAATATATGCACCGAGACTAATTAACAAGTTTACAAGTTAAAATTAAACATTTCAGACAGCTATTTTACAATTGTACATTTTGAAACTACATTCAAGCTTGTTTTCCTTTTTCAAAATGAAAAAGATGAAATGTGAAATATTTAGTTCCTTTTTAATCCTTTCTACTCTGTTAGGAGTGGCAGAAATCAATTGGACTGTACCAATGCATTGGGCTTTGCTTCGTTCAACGGTTGAGTCCAAATATAACCTATATATTTTTGCAATTTTAGGCATTTAGTATTTGTATTATGTTAAATATTTCATGCAGTACATAATATTAAGTGAAATGTGTTATGACTTATTAACTTATTTAGAGCATGGATGTATGTCATACATTTACCTCAGCTCCTGCACACTACTTTTCATTTCAAAAAATTTATCTAGTTTCAAATCAAGTTCAATCTTAGTCCAATATAGAGGTATCCTACATGTATGAACTTGGACAGTAGGCAGCAAGAAAAGAGACAGAGTGTGTACACACTGCCTCCGCATCATCCTTCTGGTTCCCACCTCCCACAAAATCCTGGTTTCTTGCCAAATATGGGTATATGAATAACATGTACAGAAGGTTACATTTGTCCCGTAAAACTCAGTCTGTCAAAGTATTTTTAGAGTATACATTTTATTTCCAAAACTGCTCCAGTTTCACTTCAAGGAGTTCAATACTTAAGTCCAATTGAAGTATCTTAAGAGATGACAAGTAGCAAACATGTGCAAGACAAGAGTATCTTCTTGTAAACACACTGTTGGATACCCTGGTCACATAACCTTGGAGCGAGGTTACGATGTGTTTACGGTGTCATACAGGGAAGAATTCACCGGACACCAATCGGACACCGGCGCCCCTGAGCCGCAGAGATGCCGGAAGCATGCCGCCAGAATTTAATTCTGAGTTAAAACCTTGTGGAATGTATACAAAGTCTTCAGTTATGGTCTAATAAATTCACCGGTGTCATACCGATGTACCGGCGTTGCAGCTTCCTTCGGACTACCAGACACCAGTCGCCGTCCGGGGGTTATGTAGCCAGGGTGTTAGTCATCTTCCTGGGTGATTTCTGCCCTCCCTCTCTCAGATGTCCTTGTTCGGGTATTTATGGGTGAATGATGTTTCATATGAATGTTACTGTTTGAGCTTTTTATGACAAACCATTGTAGGGCACTGCTATCTATTTCCAAATACCTCACATCAAGGTGTTTGATACTACCCTATTTGAGGTATCATGTGAGATGGAAAAGACAAGTAGCCACCATATGCATGAAGATAGATAGAGTGACATCTTACACACTGTATCAGTCCCTCTCCATATTGCCAAACCCGACCCCCTCTTCCCTATTCATTTCTGTACAGTGGAACAGGTCTTTTCCTAACCTACTGATCAATGCATGCTTAAATAACAACTACTCATTATAAATTCATTTAAACATTTTTGATATTTTGAACATTACACTTGGAAGATGTAAATGCTGTCTAGAAATTTATAATCTTCAATATCATTATCATTTTCATATCAAATAATACCATAATTAAAAAAATTGTAAAAATTGAAACAAAATATAGACAATCTAAAAAATAACAACATACTATTTAAGTTAGGCTACCTTTGAAAGAAAGTGCACTAAGCCCAAAATCAGGCATGCTTATAAAAATTTTCAAAGCATAGACCTTCTAAAACAGAAGCTGCTACTCTGATTTTCTCGGTATACTCTCACTTACAATCATCGAGTACATCTGACATTCGTGTACTGGATGATCGTAAGTGAGAGTATACCGAGAAACTCGGCTTCGGTTTTAGAATGTCAATCTAAAAAGTGGTAATTTTAGCACATTTTGGGGCAAAAAGGAGAAGTATGCAAAGTAATCAAACACTGTCTAACAGGTTTTTTCCCACAATATAATTTCAAACTGCCTAAATACATAATTTCAAAATAAACATCAAAATTGACAAAAATATAGGTATTTTTAGTAGATTGTCATGGTTTTTCTAACAAATATGCTAATTACACACAGCCTCAATCCATCCATTCCCCCAATTTTGACACCTTTCCCTGGAAATCCTTGTTTCTTGCCTATGATATGGGTGTTTGGGCAAAATACACTCATATTTCATCTTTTAAAACTATGTTATACAGGTGGTTATATTTGTCTCTAAAACTTTGCCAGTCACACCATTCTTACAGAGCACTACTTTTAATTTCCAAAACTGATCTAGTTTCTGCGCTAGGCTCACATCAAGGAGTTTGATACAAGAGTAATTGAGGTATCCTATGAGAAGCAAGTAGCCAGCATATGCATGAAGACAGATTGAGTGGCTTGAAATAACTCAGCCGCATTCTGCTATGGCAAAATAAGTATTGTTTGGCCAGTTATCCGTTTGCCACTTTTCAGTCATTCAATCATGTCCATCTCGAAGATACATTATCTGAATTTTTCAAAAATTTTGTGTTTGGTTGGCTGCTGAAAAGGTTTTTATTTCCAAATTCAAGTTAAATTGGCAGATCAATTTTGATTTTATGAGCAGTTCTGTATTTCATAGTTTCCTATGCTGCAATGTCTTTACAAACATAATTTAAGGTTACCAAGAGATAAGTAAAACAAATTTGTTTCTCCCAAACAGAACATATTTTAGTCAAAAGAGTTCACATGGGTTTTAAAAATAAATAAATATATACTCCAGATAAAAATCTCAACACATTTTGGGGTAAAATTGAAGCAACTGGACTGGACCGTCAACATCTAAAATGGACTGATTATTTTGATATAGCCTTATATGATAATTCATACAATAAATCAAATGGTGGAAAACTTCTTTGCTGATTAAAGTCTTAAAATTTAATAACATTCACCTGAACTAAAAAACAGCACAAAACACTGGACCACTCCAAATATCTCTATTTCCAACTATTATCTGCCCAAATATGGTAAATTTTGCTACAACTGCTCAAGTAAATCTTTCCAGCTCTAAACACATGACAGTACCCGCATTAAGACAGACTTAAGCACTTTCCATTGCATGTAAATAATACCCAAGTGTTAATAGAGATGAGAAAAAGATCTGTTTTGTAACGATTGCAAGTGATTTTTTACATCTATATAGTTAAATAAATACAAATAGATAAGGAGATTGCAATGTTTGGTATGGAGTATAATAAGAGGCTATTATTGGTAACTTCAATTTTCTAAATGGAAATCTAGGACTTTTAAGAATCATGATTCTTCATGAAGCAAAAGTATCTCCTCTTTAATTGCCCATCAGTATATGTGTTTTGCATGTTATACTATACTTGATCGTAAGGCGACAGGTGCTCAAATATCCTTTCCCTTGATACGGGCCGGGCCGAGACTTTTTAAAAAAGGGGCCTGAACAAGGTTCAAGTTTGATCCATGTGGGGTCAAGGGTTCATGAGTTATAGGTGCAACCTTTAAATGACCTCAGGACAACTTTTTGAACATTTTTGAGATTTGACCTCAAATGACCTTTTGACCTTGAATGACCTTGGCCACACCCATGGAAAAACATTGTAGAGTATGTTTATCCCGGGACCCTTCATGTCACCAAGTTTCGTCATTGTGAGCCTTACGGTTCTCGAGTTGTGTCAAAACTTTAACCAAATTACCACATGACATGTACATACTAGTAGTATTACTACACACAGACAGAGTGACTGCTAAGTCTAGGGACAAAAAGCAACTTATATGAGCCAACAGCAGCATCCGCTACCTTGATGACACTTGTCAAAAAGTGCTTTTTTTAAAACAACATAGATGCTAACGTGCTGTAGTTTGAATGAAATTTGCAGGGGCTCAATATGTAGCTCTCCTGGAGCTTTTTAGGGGAGCGGTAGAAGAGCAATTAGAAAAGCTCTTCTGGAGTAAATGAGGGGAGCGATCTGTATTATTAATAAAATTAACGAACCATAATTGTTTTTTTCTTTTTATTTCAGAACAATTTGAGAGTTTGAGGCATACATGTACAGTTCGACGAAACACAGCTAAAGCAAAATCTTTGGAATACTTAACATGCATTAGAACTATCTTTGATGGATATATGATTATAAAAATAAGTTTATATAAAGGCATACGTTGAATGAATTGTTTGCAAGGAATAAAGTGAAATATTATAATAATGAACAAAAATGGATCCTTGTCAAATTCTTGTATTGTAATTTGTAAGTTATCAATTATCTTTAGAGAGCAAAGTTGTTGATCAACTGGGTTTTTATTAACAATTCTGGACTGGGAGCTAAATAAGCTCCTAGACCTTAAAATGGAGCCCGGTATGTGCCGGCTAACATTATGCTTTGTTACAAACGATGTACCCTCTACATATATGCTAAGGGACTTCTTTGCAGCCCCACGGATCCGGTCATCTCTCTTTACGTTCTGGATTTGACGACGACATACCTCACACCACACCTCACTAACGAACACAGTCCCATCTTTCTCTTCCTTTTTAAATCTTATGTCTTGTAATTTCCAATTACGAAAAGTAGTCAAAAGCACTTGATATTAGGCATGATTTGTCATAATAAGTAGAAATCCGGATCCGTGAAATTGCAAACAATCGTGAATTATCGACACGAAAACACCAGAAGCAAAATCACAACAAACACGAGTGACTGAAAGGTGTCGCCCGGTAAAAAATTACCGTTCACATCGTGTTCCTTTTCGTACATGTTTCCGGTGTGTATAGCATAAAGTTAACGCTAATGGACGAACATAAAAACTTCCGATCATAAACCGCGCGGTGGTTGAACATTTCATTTGTGTAAATAAAATTTCTTTTAATAATGACAACGTGGTACGTATCATTCAAGGCGCGCGAAAAATCGCGCTCTCATAAAGCAATTCAGGCGCGCATGGGCGCTCGATCGATCTCGCGCGCCTCAAACGGCAGTCCCTGATGTTTTTATATATAGGAGCCACCACGGCAAAAAGATGCAGTCTTCTACATGTAACTCATTGTAGCACATCTGATATATATTAGTTGTATACCGTATCCACTCATCCAATTCAACTACCTATTTTCTGAATGTACATCGCCTTTACCGTTGAGTTATTTCATACAAACTTGCCAGATATGGCTAAAAATACTTTGATAATGCTTCAGAAATAGACTATGATGGGTTATTGAACTTTTGGAGTACAGAAATATATTAATTCAAAGACTTAATCGTCGGTAAATAGTTGAATTTGACGAGTTTATATGGTATATCAGATATGCTACAATAAGCAACATGTACAAACCGACAAATGCATCCTGTTGCCGCCGCGGCGGGACACATATCTTCAAGCTGATAGCCTCATAAATAAAGCAGGGATGATATCACTAAAATTGGCCATCAAAATTCAAGGGTGGGTACATTTTTACTTTTACTTTTTGTTTTAGTAACTTATGGACGAAATAATATAACAATACTTGAATGTATACATGATTACTCAGAAAGATTTTATATCTGTGCCCAAATGAGAAACAGGTATTGGGTGGGTAGAGCTGCCTCAGCTAGTACACCAGTTGAGAAACCATGTTCCACAAGAATCGGTTAAGCCCCCTTCCAATTATAAAGACTTACCTCATGACCACAGCATCATCAGCAAAAGTGTCATTTCCTTCATCATCATCCTCATCTGGTCTTCCGTTTCCTCCATCATGGGACTCTGGATCATCAGGGTCGCCTTCAAAGTAACCGTCCGAGTCACCTGGCTGAGTGCCTCTCATCAAGGTGTCGGCAGGTGCTGAGCGTGTTGAAGAACTCCGGTATACGGCCAGACCTGTAGGTTATCATTACAAAAATTAATAAAAATGGTATGAAGTTGAATACAGATAAATTAGGTATGCAATCAAACATCTAGGTTTAGATGAATTTTGACGCGTTGAATTTTGATTGAGCTGGCGGACAAGTATAAACACAACTTTAGTTGCACAGAGGTATCCACTGGATATGATAAACTCCTTGTATAATCAAACATTTAGTGTACTACAATTTTTTTAAAGTTTAAGTAGATATAAAAATTGCTTGATAATAGCGGCTAATATACGAAAACGGATATACATCTTACAAACATATGGATAAAGAATCAGTTCTTTAAGCCGCATTTATATTTCACTTCAGCAATAAATCAAAGTTTGGTTTCTTTAATATTCTAAACAATTTTAAGATTATTTCATGTTTCATTACAAAGAATCGCAGTGAGATTTAACAGAATTGCCATGGTGAGAGGGACGCTGGCCCTCATACAAGTACTCAACTAGTTAACAACTAATGCACTGATGTCTTACATATACAAACTGATAATATTCCATCACATTTCCTGGTAAGAAACTTAACAGCTTTCTTGATGATACCCATATCAGAAAAAGATGAAGTCTCTTCATGACCAGCTTACATATCTGGCAAGAAATCTGGACCGTTCTCCTCAAATACCACGCACCTAATAACCAGAATATCTCACCTCCAACTGAAGGTCTATTATCTATTCTAGCTTGGTTGTATAATTAGACTCACATGTTTTCACATTAATAAATGGCAAACACGCAAGCAAAGAAATTTCTTAAAAACAAACATTTTATCCTAAAACATTTTTAAGTACTTCCCCTTCTTTTTCACCCAAACAAAGTAATTTCATATATTCATAAATTTCAACAAAACATCTTTAAGTACCTTTCCATCTTTAGAATCCGTCAGCAGTTGTTTTATTATCAATCATGTGGAGAAAGCCATAATGTTTTAAAATTTGAAATTGATCTCAGCAAATGAAAATTGTACAATAACAAAGTATTCAAAATATGTCATTATCCAGTCATCTCATGTGATAACAATATTGCAATTATCCAATCATA